>JAVQJF010086603.1:0-51424 GCA_036023855.1 Gadopsis marmoratus
TTTCACTGCTGTGCACTGCTTGACTATATGTTAATGCTATTGTTTCATGGACACATGCTTGCAAACACACACACACACACACACACACACACACACACACACACACACACACACATACATACTGTGTGATGCTTACCCATTAAATTAAACACCTTCTATGTTGCTCCTATCACCTAATTTAATTAGCATCTCTGGTGCTTGAAATAAACTCATAACATGTCCTCAGTGCTAATAAAGGAATATAGAAGAAATGCTGAACAGTAACTACTATAGTGTGTGTGTGTGTGTGTGTGTGTGTGTGTGTGTGTGTGTGTGTGTGTGTGTGCGTGCGTGCGTGTGCGTGTTTGTGTGTATCATCATGCGTCTCCACACTCAGACCCATCACCACAGAAGGTCACTGCTTCTGTGTTTGTTTCATGTGTAAGCCTTACCCTCCTCCTCTGCTGGCCTCTCTGAATGAGGGGAAACACAGTTGATGGTGATGACAGTAATGATGAAGAGGATGAGGACGATGACGACGTAGTAACAGTTACATCTATGGGACACGCAGGCAAACAAACACTGTATGCCGTGTGTTTTTCTTACCCTTCTGGTCTGAAAAGGAGAGAAAGAAGAAAAATGTATTAGAATATTAAACAATCTTCACAAGGAGCTTTTATTAAAATATTTGTTTTCAGTGGTTGTTGTAGTTTAAATGTATAATAGCTGATTAGTGCGTGCGTAACTCAAAAATAAATTGGATTTCTGGAGCACAGCTTGTGGGCTCAGATTAGATGTCATGAAGGCACTTACCAGCAGGGGCTGCTGCAGCCTTATCGCCCTCGGCTGCTGCAATTAAACAACAATTATGTAAATTAATTTGTACATCCTCATTATTTCATATCATGCAACACCAGCAGCACAGCATTTGGATAGTCACGGCTTTCAAAGGTGAGACTCAGTAAACTGTTTAAGCTTTTGACTATAACTAATAATCATTTCTATAAATCACTGGGGGCAGACACACATTCACAAGTACCCGCACAGGGAAATTACATCCAGGCATTCATTGCTTCATGCACCTCTCCTTGATTTCTGTAGGGTTTGCCTCTGGCAAAAGAGATAATATTGGATTTTGACAGGGGAATAGTGTGTGATTCAAATGAGGTATGGTTTACAGGAACAGCGAGGCTGAGATAAATATAAGTGCGTTTTTCAGCGATCATGAGGAATAATTGGGCTTAAAAAATTCTGAAAGGGGCGGCCTCAAGACAAAAATGCTTTTGATAGGATAAGTACATCAAAGTTCCAAGATCCCAGATCTAGGTTACTTTAGAAGCTCGAGGGTGTTTAATGAGATGGCAGATTAGGCGTGAGTTTCTGTCTGCCAGACAAACTAAAGCACACAGCTGCACAGTAATAATTCAACTTTGGCAGCATTCGCATCTTAACCATCTATGCAATAATTCGGCGGGTCTGTGCCCTCATTAGGGCCCCTATTTAAATGTTAAAAAGGTTTCAGTGCCTTACTTTGCCAGAGAGGTACTGTCAAGGCAGCAAAGAGTATTAAAAGGCTGAGACACAGAAATGAAAGAGGACATCGTCTTGACAGCTATCATCTCTCCAAACCACCAACATCAAGCCACAACTGGCACCGCAGAACAAGTGTCCCATGAGTCTATTTAACAGTGGGTCTTAGATATCAAGGCTTGGCCTTGGCATTCTGCTTGTGTTCGAGGCTGGCACACTATGTCTGGCATACTGGTGGGGGGGCAACACTTCTATTTTGGATAAGGTTTGTTGTTCAGGCAATGCCTCTTTCAGCACTTCAACTCAAGACGGGATCCGTGACGCACCAGGCCGGAAAAAACATCTTTAGGTTCCTGTTGAAGCATCAGTCCCACCCCTCTGCTGTGGATCAGAGCAAAGTCGGTCACTGAATTTCAGGTTACATAGGTGTTCTTCTGGTCCTCAGCTTTTTGTGGCTTTTACCTGGAGTTCGAGGTGTTTGCGAGCTGGATTTGATCTCTGACTCGTCATGACGTAGCAGAGGCAGGAGGAGGGTTTGTTTTGGAGAAACAACTGGGGCGTTAAATAAATGTCATAAACTGGTAATATAAATCTTGTTTGGATGTAAAAGTCCCAATTGTCTTTGCATAAATACCCAGTCAGAGCCCCATTTGCTGTCAGTGGAGCCGCTGCACATCAATATAAGATCTCAAATGAGAGTTTTGGTTCGCCGGTGTCGAGGCACGCTCTGAAACTCTGATTTGACTCAACCTTAGGAACGGTGTATGTGGTGGGACATTTTAAACATTTTTAACAATGCTGATTCGAGTTCTCGCTGTGGTCGATGCAGAACCCTACAGTCTCAGAAATTAGTGGACGCTCTCCTAAGCTATCCGTGAACAACACAAATATCCTGGTCACACAATCAGCTGGTAAAACATGTTGAAGAGAGCGTAGACCTGCTAATGTCTGAGAGGAGCAAAAAGCCTAATTCATACTCCAACTGACAACCTTTTTCTTTACATTAAAACCTTAAAGACTGAAACATCATAGGCTAGCTATAACAAACGTAAGATATAAAATATTTTTGCCCTGCGGCGGCATGCTGTCTCACTGCAAAGAGGAAAGATGGTGAGATTGTCAGCAGTCACTGCGTATTTTGCTCCATTACTTCCAGCAGCGTTCTGTGTGCAGTAAATTTAGGTTTTCAGACCGTCAATGTCACTGCTGCCTCCTCTACGCATGATTACACGGGGGTTTTATACACGTTATCGGGATCATCCTGTCTAATTTATAAGCCTTTCACTGCTCAGTATTTCAGATTTTCTCCCATGTAAATAGCTTAGAATGTGATTGTGGGCATCAGGAAAATGCTTTAAAATCGTCTGTATGTCCCAGGTGAAAGATTTTGTGCAGATGATGGGGGGGTGTGGAGGGGGAGCTTGTAACCCCCTCCCCAAAATGAGAACATTTTTAAGGCTGTTACCACTTTTATCAGAGAGCCTTTCCTGATTTTATGTGAGATTTAGTTTGTTGTTTTGTCTTTTATGTCCTTTAAAAATCAGTTGTATTTTAAAACCTGATGATTTTATTTTGTTGGATAAGTGAACATTTTGACCTTCTGGTGGCGCTAGAGGAAAAGTCAGGGGATCACCAAAGTATAATCGCAGTCCATCCAATAGTTGTCAAGATATTTAAATCTGCCTGACCAACAGGCTGACATTGCCACCCATACAGCCATGCTGCTAATATTTCCACAAATGACCAGTATGTTAGGTAATGATGGGAAGCTATGGAAAGATTTGTTTTGAGTTTCATACCCAACGCTCATATTTAATTTGGCCAGATAGGGCAAATCTGCAGCATTTCAATTAGATGAGGTGTGACGTTGTTCTCTGCTGGAGCTCCACTTTGTGATTTGGGATGATAAGATGGGTGTATTTTTACAGGAAAGAAAAACTTGCCTAGTGCAGCGCTTAAAAAAATGTATTTTTCCCTCTAATTATCCATAAGTGACCCATTTCTCCTTCAGTCCACTTCATGATCCACCCTCTCAGCTAGCTGCCAGCTCTTCCTCTGTCCGGCTCCATGGGAAAAGCTGTGAGCACACCGCCAAGTCACAACCAGGACGGCTGTCACCCCTGAACCTCGGCGCTAACGCTGAAGGTGATGAACAGCTGATGAACCCGCTGTCTGTGAGCATCCGTCTCCACTCTCATTACCCTCCACGCTTCATCGAAGGGCCTCTCTGTGGCCTAGATAACTTCACTCTGCAAGCCGTCTGTTTCCCCATCTTCCAGGTATCCGTTAAATGGATAATGTCACTGTGCAGTCTCCATTCCTTCTTCCTTTTCACTTAATGCAAATCCCTACTCTCAGCACTTTTCTGTCCCACCGTTTCTTTGTCCTACTTTAATCTAATTCCACTTTCTTCTTGTGAAAAAAAAAAGAAAAGAGTTACGTAAGATGGAGAGAGCGAAGAGAGGGAATCTAAAACTGGGAGAGAGAAGAATGAGCCGGGTCAACAGGGGTCAAGGATGGCGTGAAGCCTCACATTAAGAGCCTGAGGATTGGGTTCTTCACTGAGGGAGATGAGATATACACCGTTTATATTTAACAAATATCATGCGAGATGCTTGTTGAAAGATGATTTTATTTCCTCAGTTTTCGCTGACCCTGTCACTCTAAATGCTTCCTTTAAATACACACCTTGCTTATAATTATAGACTGCTTTTATTTCCAAAAGCTTATCGCTAAGATCATTTTCATCTAGAGGGCTTTAATGCCTTCCAATGTGGCTCCGGCCATAAACCGTTTCAGATTAAGTAATGCTTCCAAAGTTGAGACGTAGGGGGATTTTCTGTGCGTGAATTAAGCACGGGTTGGTTTTTAAAGCTCAGCTGGTCGAGCAGAGAAGTAACACTGCCTGTGTTGGGGATTTGTGAGTTCTTGACTCTTCATCCAAGATGTTTAGGATCTAAGCATCCACTAAATGACATGTAATGTTCTATATATATTTCACTGGATTAGGTTATACCTTGGACAAAACCTGTCCCCGTTAGTTTACCTGCTTAGTTTCTCTCATTTCCTGGATGTCTATGGGATCATGATCATGTTGTTGGATCCCATAGACACTCAACAATTGAGCCAGATAACTTCAGACACCAAACACATAAAAAAAAAAGGTCTGTCCTGAGGCATTTATTCATTTCTGAATCTGGGAAAAATGTATAAATCCCACAAAACTGTTCTGAACTATCTCTTTCACCACATCACACACCTTTAGGCTGTTCCATGTGATCTCCTTTTGATAACTAATGTAATACTTTTCCACTTTCATTCACTGAGCCGCCCCTGAATCTGTATGGACCGCCTCCCACTTTGAAAACCTCTGGGTAATAAGGTTATACATATTTTATGACCCCTTCCACGTGCAAGTAGTCATGTGATCCATTGTTGATGTAAAAATATGGATTATAGCCGCTTTAACGATCTACGACATTCTGGAAACAACATACAACAGTTTTGTTGTTACAGTGGTGACAGAATGTGGTTTTCGTGAAACTGCCTAAAATCAGATTCTCTAAAATCCCTTCAACTTATAGCGTGCGTTAACTTAGCCTCATAATAAAACACACAATAAAAGAATAACCCACCCCAAAAACCAACAGATTTGTGTTCATTGCTATGCTTCCCAAAATTCACCTGTCCATCACTTTCATGGGATTTTCCGTAGATCAGGTTCGAGCCCCCAACGGTGAAACTCTTTGTCTAATCAGCCATGGTGGCTATTGGCAACCCCTGCTCATGCCACCAGTAACGGCGGCGTTCTCTTCCTTCCGCCATGTAATCATTATATACATATCATATTAAATACTGCACAGTAAGATGGATATTTTCTCACAGATCAATACGCCAGAGATTATCACAATGAGAGCCAACAACCTGTATGATGTTGTTTATGGAGTATTTTACCACTCGCTGGAAAACAACAGCGAGATGGATTTACATTGCGGTGCTCGTCCTCGGCACAGTCTCACTCTCTCTCTCTCTCTCTTCCCCTCCTGCGTTTGAAGGGTAACCTCTGCGGAATGCGCTTCGTTAATCTCTCTTGACATTTCCCTGTCTTCCTTTGCTGCGTTCGTCTCCTGCTTGTTCAGTCGGTTAAGCCAAAGGAGTCGGGCCAAGCCAAACATTTGAATGTGGAAATCTTCCTCTCTCGACGCTGAACAAAGCCAAGGAGGGCACAGATTCCTCATATGTTCCTCATTTGTTTGAAAGTGTGTTTTGATGATAGATACAGACGGCAGCTGTTCTTTAAGAGGCCGATGCATCTAATGCTGCACACACACACACACACACACACTTAAGTGCTTTTGTTTCTGCTGCATCTTGATGGTGGAGGACTGAATACATTAAGTCACTTACGCGAGTCTACAACCGTGAGCTATGGCAACAGCAGACGTGTTAACCAGAGACTGCAGCCCACGCGGACTCCTCTCTGGCTGAGCACAACAGTAATAGGTGGTAACATATTCCCTCTGCTCAGACTTTGCTAATGCAACCTGATGCCCTTTTATACAGCAGCGAGGTTGCTCCCCTCTTCACGGGACAAGTGTGTCAGTCACAGGTGAAACTATAAGCTCCTGTTACCGTGTGTGTCTGAGCGTGGCCATGAGCAGATCCGACAAGTAGCAGGCTGCAGTTTCAAGTTAGCGCTTGGCGCCAGAGCTGCCCGGGAGGCAAAATGTTGAAGTTAAACCTCAAAGTCCAGAGCCAAAGAACTGCAGGAGATTTCTCACACACTGTGTCGTTCATGAGCCACAATGTTTCCATGAGATGCTAAAGGTTTATTTGTCAGCAGATGGCGACTCGGGACGTCTTGACCTATATCGCAATAACACTCTGATCAGTTTCAACCTCAGTAGAAAGTATCATCTGTGCATCTTAACTGATCGCGCAACGCCAAGCCGAAGCCATCTCACGATGACACCCAATTTGTGTCATGGCGCTCGTATCGATGTAGCAAAGAGGCATTTTGACAAATAGTGGGGAATAACGTTTGACGGGGGACAGTGGCGTATGTTTGGTACCAGCCTCTCTCTGCTAGACGGCATTGCAGCGGCCTCTGAAGCCCGGGGCTCTGCTCTGCGGCAGAGACGCGCTGGGGGGCGTCTTTGACAATACAAGTTGCGTTGAGAGGGAGTGGCGTGGAGAGCGAGTGCCACGAGGCATGAGGTTTCTCAGGCGAGCTGCTCCTTCTGCTGTGGAAGGTTTTGCACAGATTTTGCCTACACCAGCTTTAAAACCCCTTTCAAAGGACTGCATTGATTTTTATCTTTCTTCCTTTAATATCTCTTACGAGTCCCCGAACCTTATGAGAGTCCAATACTAAATTGCTGGAATGCCCCTTTAAGCCTAGCTGTCTTGGCACAAACAATGTAGCCTCAACCTGGCTGCTGATTTTAATAAAAAATTACCTTCAGAGCTGAAAACTGTGGCTCTTTGCCTCCGCCTACTTAGATTGAACCCAACCAATCAGATTACTCCTGCTTTAAGAGCAGCTCTGCTTCTGAGTGATGTTTTTAGTAACTAAAACTCCAATCCTCTCCAATGTATACGCATATTCAACAGGGAATCCCTCAATGCCTTCAAAGCACCTTAATCCCACTTAAAAAGCAACTCATTCTGTTAAAATGCCCCATGATCCCACGTGGCCAAGCTGCTGCCGCTGTATTTAAACCACACGATGGTGTGACTGATGCAAACGGGGGAATATGGGCAGTAAAGAATAAAGAGCAGATTAATATTCAAACAATCTATTTATAAACCTGAGAGTGTGGATGAGTATCAGTGGTATTTGGCACTTGGCTGGCGTCCACGCTGGGGGCAGAGCGTGACTGATGGAGTTTCACCATTTTACGATGATGGAGAGCGATGCTGTCGGCAGAATCAGGGTACACTTAAGCCTCTGCCCTCCCTATCACTCAATCATTTGCCAAGTTAATTTGACAGTCTTGATGATGTGACTTACAGCTGCATCATGTACTGAGCAGTGCGTCACCCCTTGAAGGAGGAGAAGGTGGAGGAAGAGTAACGATTGAATAGGAGCTTGGCATGCAGATTAGCGATGGTTGCTGTAAAGCCAACGTCAGCGGACAGATATTTCCAGTAATTCGAGTGACTGTCGAGGTTGAAATTGTCTTATCAAAAAATAAAACCACATGCCACCAAAAGACAAATATGAGGAGGTGATTTTCCCAGAAACCAGATTGCTGCTGGATTTCATTCTACTCTGTTCTGAATAAAGTGCATTTACAGAGGCACAACATCCAGAGACTGCTTGATGTAAACTGACCGAATGACTGTGGCCTTTTCACCTGCGAGTGAAAGAGTCAGAGAGCTACTGTAAGTGCGTTAAATACACTGACCGGGAATGGAACAGGAGATGTTTGCAAATTTGGATGACCTACTTTTTGTATTTGGCTGCCGAGCTTCAGCTAGTAAGGGAAAAGAATGGAATATTTTAAATATTTTAAATATTTTAAAGGATTCCTTTTCTCGTGAACCTCTATGGGAGCTTAGAAGACGACGGTTTAACATGCTCATCCAGCTTGTCTTTTCTATTCTGAGTGGATTTAACCATTTTCACTGATAAATGCAGATGACATAAAGCTGCAATGATTGGTCACATGTATCACCCTGGACCTTTTTTTTCTGCAGGATTTATTGGGTTGAGGTGAAGAAAATGTGAGGAATTGTCAGACAAAGGAGCTCGTATCATAACAGCTTGAACCTCTTCAGTGTGGGCAAAGACGTAGAGCTGAAGCATTTAGGTAATTCGTCAACAGACAGAAAGGTAATCACCTACTGCTGCACTTTGAGAATCGATTAATCGTTTAAGTCATTTTTTTAAGCAAAAACGCCAGAACATAGCACCTCTTCTAGTCTCGCAAATGAGACAACTGTGACTATTTGCTGTTTCTTTTAGTCCTCTGTGATAGTGAACTGAGTGTCTGTGGATTTTGGACTGTTGGTTGCATTTTGAAGACCTCGCCGTTGGCTCTGGGGAATTGGGGTGATTTTATAGACCAAACGACGCATCAGTGAATCCAGGAAATAATCATCAGGTTAATCAATAATGGGATACTGTTTTAGCTGCAGGCCTACAGTGAAGAACCAAAGAAGAGACGTTGTTGTGGCTTTGATTGTTCTCTTTTCTTTTTAGAACACTGATGTAGAAATTTTGTGTTTATTTAATTATTTCAGGGGCTGTAGTCTGTACGCATTCTGTACAGGTGAAAGACTGAGGGATTAGCCTGCGGAGGGAATGTGAGGGAAGGGATGGCAGTATATAACACTGGGCTATAGTGATGATGATAAGAAATATGGCTTGTTTGCATTCCACCACCTCTCTCGCCCTCCTCCCCTCTCCTCTCTGCCACACGTGAGGATGAAGCTTTACTAGCAAACAAGGGAGGAGAAAGGAAAGGATTTGGTAATAGGTTTGGAAGAGGAATGAAAAGGCTGCGAAACTGAAGATTAGATTTTATGGCATTGCTGTAAACTTTCCCGACGACTTGAATGAATTGTTATCATGTGAATAAAGCAGTCTCAGTGTAAGAATAATAACAATTGCTAAATGCAGCTCTAATTTAGGGATGAGGAATCTGTGGTGTTCGGTAAACAAAGGCGGCTTTAAATACCGTATTAAGCTGTCATCCACTTCAGCTTTCCATTCATTTCCTTTTGTCTTCCAGCTCGCATCAACACAGCCAGCCAAGGCCTCTCTCAAATCGCAGATGAAGCTTATAGAATAAGGGACACATTCTGGGTGTGTATCTATGGACACGACACACAGTTTGGGCCGTGTTTAGAGAGTCTTTGTTAATGATACATCAGGGAACCTTTTCACACTGTCTATGTAGGAGCTCACGGCGCAGTCGCCTGACTCTGCATCTGTCTGTAATCCATCAAGTAGCGTGTGCATACCTGTGGGAACCTGAGAAGGCCTTGGTATGAGGTAACGCTACACTGGACCAGTTGTGAGGCTTGTGGTTTTCGGGGGGGGGGGGGGGGTTAGGGTTAAATAAACAACTGCGACTCTCCTAAAACAAGCAGATAGACTTGTAGATGCACACTGAGGATCAGGTTCACAGAGGCGTCTATAGTTAGGCCGGGGACCGGTTTGACAAGGATAGACTCAAACTAACAGCCACACAGACATTTATATCAGTGCCTGAATTGGACCAAAAAAGGTGCCAGTACCCTAATTCAGCAGGTGCATGACACAATCATCGCATGTGTCTGGGATATATTTATATTTATATTCATATTTTGGTAATATATCCCACTTTAAATGTATTTTTTACATGGACGCAGTTACGCAGGTGTTATTTATTTCCCAACCATATTCTGCAAAGACACGCCCCTACTCTGCCTCTGATTGGTTGTTGTTTTGATTGGTAGTTTGATCTAAGCCTCAATCAAAGCCTATTTCTGCACGCGCTCTCAGCAATGGAGCCGTGCCACCCTGGCACGCTGCATCTATCAGCATCAGCACTGGCGCACAAGATCTAATTATTCTGTTATTGGCCCACTGGCTCATCAGACCAAACAATGATCCTACTGAGCTGTTTTGATTTTTTTAAATGAGTCAACTAGGGGCTAACCAAGCGGACACACCCCTAAATTCCCAGAGGCGTCTTACCCTTCATGGACCCACAAGGCCACAGACGTTGCTCCTCGCATGGCTGTTAATTGCATGCCTCTTCCAGATCCCCGCGGCTCCTCAAGTCCCAGGGCGGCCTTAAACGCGGAGAGAAAAGACGCCAGCCGGGGGGGGGTCACATGAGCTGTAACCAGCAGATCGACAGGGGCAGAGGGGCTCCAAAGCCGAGAAAGTGTGATGAAGTTCAAGAGCGGGGCAACAATTCAGGGATGGGTGGAAACACAAGAACAAGAGGAGCCTGAGAGAACTTGGTAATGTGGTGTTGGGAACATGATATGTGCGATGTCAGCACGCTGGATTGGTGACACATCGGTAAGATGGTAATGAAATGTAGGGATGGAATTACTGCATGATGGAGAATAAACAGGCAAAGGGTATAAACTCCTCTGGAGGGGAGAGATTTCAGTTCTGTCTAATGCGTTCATGAATATATTTTATTGCACGTGTGTCCACAATGGGAACTTTTAAAAGGAACTATGAAAGACACTATTTTGCTTTTAGCAAGAGGTTTTTTTGATTGCTATCTGCTGGTGGAGTTTGAAATAGCTCTGTGTGCAAAAAGAGATCAGTGAATTTTTATCAGCCCAAGAAGAAGAGTGTGACACCTCGACTGAAATCCGCAAGATCGAAAAAAGAAAGAAGGAGCTCTGACTTTTTCACACAATAACAGCGACGTGGTGAACTGCAGATTGGCGAGGGATGCCGACAAGGAGACGGCGTGACAGAATGAGGGTGGCAATCAGGGTCAGGGTCAGAGGTGCAGAGACGGCACAAGTTAGTTCCACCTGACTTGGCAAAGGTCCCTCCAACAAATCATCCCACTCATCGTTCCTCTTTTATCTGTAACCTCCTCCTTTCCTCTCCAGCCTCCTTTCCTTCGCTTGCATCCGTTTCTCAGGTTTCAAGCGAACAGCTGATTTACGGTGCTTTGAGGTCGCTGTTGACAAAGGCAGCAGAGCATATTTCAGACCTCATGACTGATACAAACATTACGACATACGCTGCAGCCTGTACGGTTTAATGTCACATATGACAGTGTCGGTTAAAGTTTCAGCACGGAGGTTATGAACTGTAACTCTACATATATGGTTAGGTATTAGGCTATGCTGGAATCTCATATGTGCCATTTACGGTGCACTGAAAGGACTTGTCAGTGATGATACGAGGCGTTGACTCACTTTTGCAAGTCCGTGCTTTTTATTTTATGACCTTGAACCTTGCGTCTGACATTGCTGACTTTTGCCCCCATAAGAGCCTAAAAGATCCATTATCGTTACCGTTAGTGGCTCCTTGTCCAGGACTTGTTTCTTTCCATTACTTTTGTCTCGAATACGTTTTGATGACATTCAATCATTCATTCATTCATTAACCATACTGCTTACGCAGGGGGGGGCTGGAGCCAATCCCAGCTATCATTGGGCGAAAGGCAGGGAAACACCTCATGACATTCAATCAAATAAAACAAATATATAAGCAAACGCATTAAATCTTTACTCTTGCAACTTTATAAATATTCACAGCTGAAACATTTAAGGGCTAAAATGAACACGTTGCTTTTCTGTCTTTATGTGTTTAAAACAGCTTGAGAGTTTGTCCCCCTTTAGTCCAACTGTAGCTCAAGAGCAATGTCAGTAAAACAGAATGCAGCATAGTGCCAGTGATAGTGGGTTTATGAAGACATGAGCTTGTAATTAACTAATGAAAGCTAAAACTCATACCACAGATTACAGAGTAATGTCTAACAGCTTGGATTCACATGCCGACCATTGAACTGCAATTGTAGAGATATCTTGACTATATTAGAGGTAACACTCTCCTCCTTTTATTTTGTAAATGCAAGTAAGAATAAAAGAAAAATAAAGCAATCCTAATTTGTTGTGATGATCCCGAGTTTGCACCACGACGCAGTTTCAGTCTCAATTATCCAAAACTCAAGAATTTGATCAGAATTTGGTTAAAATGTATTTTCTTTATATACTACAGTTCACCGCATCCTCAGCTGGCCCTTTGCTTCTTTGATGAGTGAGTTTTCTGTTATAATGCTGCAGGTTGGAACAGCTTACCTGGCTTCTGGGGCTCAGGCATGTCTGTGTGTTTATAGTGATTCCTCTGAAAGCGTCTTCCTCCCTCCTTCTCTGTGGCTCTGCCGGCAATTCCACCTTCATCGCTTTTTATCACCTCAGCACCCCCCCTCAAACACACACACTGACTAACACTGCCCCCCCCCACAGGAAGGAAGAGAGTGACAGAATAGCTGTCACTTGAAACCTCGGCAGGAACTGCAGAGCTTTGAGGAGGAGAAGGAAGACACCATGAGGGGTAAAAGCACTTCGGAGCCATAAAGAAAAGTCCAGCCCTCGGGAGCGGGGGCATGGGGGGGGGGGGGTGTACCTGCCAGCTGATTAACCCATTAGGCCCTGGAGCCAGAAACAACAATCTGACTGATGCTAATTAGCACTGACTGACCATTTATGACAACAAGTGATGCAGCAGCTTCTTTTTTTGGTTTTTGCAGGATTTACAGCAAAAAAAGATTGATTCTGAAAACAACCAGGAACGTTTTGAGAAACTGTAGACTTGGATCTTAATAGTTTTTCACCAGCCAACAGTCGCCTTCACTGTATTCTGCATTACAACCAGGCCAATGGTACAGTTAAATGTATCTTCCAAAGTTTATATTTAAAATAATGCATGTTCAGCAGGGATGGAGCGAAACATTACAGTGACAGCTGTCATAACTGAGCAGCTTGGCAGTTGCTAATTCCACTACTCCTTATGTGAGATTTGGGCTGTGCTATGAAGATTGTACCATTAACACAGGTGTTGCAGAATTTTTCCATGTCAAAGGGAGGATCCAAACTATCAACAACCCTGCGGAGGGTCAGACATAAGGTTCAGCCCCCCCTCCGCACCCCGATCATTTTGGTACAGTCCCTAGCTGAAGAAGAAAAAGAAAAAGCCCAGAAGTGAAAACGAGAGCAGAGCAGCAGCAGCCGTGCGTTCCTACAGGCTCTGACAATCCAATTTGTTCTCCAGTAACCGTAGCTGTCAACAAGGTGGATTTTATGGGCTGGAAACACTCATAGGTCAAAGACAGGCGAAGGAGGTCGCTGACCTCACGACTTCCTGGAGAGTGACAGACTTACACAACAAACACATACATGTATCCTCATGCTAAAGATTTGCCACGTATGTGGAATAAATAGACACATGTGAGTGGCAGATGCATGACTGCAGCCTCCTTCCATTCAGCCCAAATGGCAATGTAGACCAAAACTGGGTTTACACTGGTAAAGTATCCGTACAGCTTTTCACTTTCCATTCGTCCACCTTCTTTTAAAATTCTGCACTGTTTTCCTGCCGCCCAGCTTGCCCAGGCTGCCGTAACCTTGGCTATAACTATCAACATTCTTTGAAACCTTAATTTGAGGAGAGAACGTAAGTCAGAAAGAGAGGCAGAGATTAAAAACAGCTATTTAAGGCAAGTGCAACCTAAGATTCAGGTGTTCATGGAGAACAAAATACCCTGGAGGAAGATTACAGGGGGCAGTTTGTATAGGACGTAAAAGGTCCTTGAGTCTGATAGACGTACTGTATATTCTAACTTTACATTATCTGACATTTTAAGCTGAATTATCTTCGATAAATCTTTCTGATGCGTTCACAGCTCATCAGTGGTGACTTATACTGTGACTGAACTGTGAATATGTTGAACTAATTCATGTATTGTAGATTTAAAGTGGATAGAGGGGACTAACTATAGGTGTCCCACATGATGCAGTGATCCTCTGCAGAGGATGACGCCGGAGCTATTTAATGCGTGCGTTAGTTAAGCCTCACTGAAGTGCACGTTAAGCCAACTGAAGCAGGTCCTCTCCACCTTCAGAGCGGCTTTCCCATCACTGCTACACACCAGTTTGGAGATTAAAGCTGCCAGCAGGCAGCATTTTGTGTCAAAATTCAATATTTTATAACATTATTTTTTAGACTAACTAGACTGTACCTGCATGTAATAATAAATCACTGAACTCATGATTCTGCATCTGGGTCCTTTCTCTGCTGCAGGCACTTCCCACTGTGACAATATAAGGCTGCGGGAGATGTCTAATATGAGCAGGTGCCTGACCATGTTAGGGCGCTAAAAGTGTTTATATGGACCCATCTGCTAAGATCTGTTCACTGAAGGTGCCTAAAGAAATGTGCATGTATAAAGAAGATATAAGCTTGGAGGGATGAGCCGTTTCAGCTTTGATTTAAAGCAGCTTCTTTCCTGTAATTGGTAGAGACGTGTGATCAGCTGTCGACACTACGGCGTGTAAAATTGATTAATTGAAGACCACCGCTGTCAACACTGCACAGGCGTAGGCGAAAAGGATTTTTCAGTGATTAACCCCAAACTGTGGCGGCATCATGCGTCGTGTTTCAAAACATTCTGTTGACTTTCTTTCTCATTTTTCATAGCGCTCCATTTTTAACAGCCGCGCCGGCAGACGGGACATGACAGCGTCTTCCTTCAAAGTGTTGCCGTCGCAAATAAATATACATGCTTTCATATTTGACTAAGAATAGTATGGTGACACCGTTGTTTTGGGGCAATGACAGAGAGTAATGGGCTGTCCCAGTAAGGGGGGGGGGGGATAGATACTCTATAGGTCTGCATAGTTTCAAAGGCAGAGCCCCGGGGAGTCACATGCCTCAGTCACCATATGCTGCATTCAGAGCACCAGCCCAGAAAGACAGACTGTTTCCATACAGACAGTGTGTGGAAACAGTCACATCCCAAAACTATTAGAATTACAACAGATTTCCACCCAACTGTAATTTAACGTGGAAAATCGGAGAAAACACGGTGCTTTTGGTTGATATGATCAGCTTTTAGTTTCTAATGTTGTTAATTATTGTTGACAGGGTCTCAAGAGGAGATGGGGGTTGAACTTGTTTTTTTGGAACATTTTGTGTAGCTTACGGCTGATCTAGTATTGGTAGTGTCAAGACCTCCAGGACACAAGGAAAGGCTTTTTTTGTGTGTGAGGAATTTGGAAAGAAGTAGCTCCCAGCCAATGGGGCATGTTTTCCACGTCAGCGTCCTTATAGATCCACTTCTCCCATTTGCTTAATTTTGTTGCCCATATTTCTGACCCCATCTAGGGCATTCCTGTCATTGTCAAAAGTGTTTGGGGTTTTTGTCAGGACGGAAACGACGGCGGGTGAGGCGCGGCACCCTCCCACAAAGTCGTTTTGTCAAGAGGTCGACAAAGAAAAATGTGAAAACAAGTTGTCCAAAAGCACATTAAGTCTTGATATGTTGAACTTTAAAGGATTAACGCTGGATTCAAAACTCCTTTTCAGCACTCTGATGCATAAGTGTTGAAGTCTAAAATGATGGATGCCTTTCACTTGCATCCACAGAGGCTTTCTTGCGTGTCAGCAGAACTCCTCAGCCAGCAATATGCATTGAGAAATAAATCACATCAATCACATTTTGGCAGAAGCCTGCTACTGTTTCTCTGTTCTCTCTGGTTTGATACTTTTTGAGCACTTCTGGCCACCACCCCCCATCAGTGGAGTCACAGACGTTCTGCCTCCCAGCTGACTCTCGGACTGTTAAACAGGATTTTGGCAACTGTAAACCTGGTTAAGTGAGTGCACGCCGGGCCCAGAGGCATAGAAAAACTATCCTTAATTTCTGGTCTGGAGGTGCCATGTGGCCGTGTTCACTGATCCCGTTGAGCTACGGGAACACTGCAAACAAAGCAAAGCCCTGAGTTGCTGCCATAAACGGAGGGGAAACTTGTCTGTGTAACCCCGAGCTTTGTCCCATCTGCATGCTATATACCAACTCTAGCAGTACTTGGTAGATTTACAATGTCATAACAGATTGTCCAGTTTAGTACTACAATGCGCCTGATCACATGTAGCACGCAGCACTAAATACAGGCGTGATTCCAATTCTTAATGCTCCATTCAGGGATCAGTCAGAGAAGCGCCACAAAATAAGCAAATGATTATCAACATATTGACATTTCTGCCTGGATTCAGCTGGGACAGTAGAGAAACGACACGAAATGAGTAGAGGCACCCTGGCTGGATTCAAACCGGGGACGGTGCGATTATATGGTGATATATTATATGCGATTATAAGGTCTTCTTCAGTTTTACAGCCAAAACTAACCAGGTATGTTCTCCTGCTTATCAGTGGTGACAGTTTCTCACAGATAATAAACACAATTTGAGCAGGAAAGTCAAATGTGATGAGCAGAGGTCATTCTTGTGGTTTGGCAGTCCAGTCCCAGCTGGGTAAAGACACAGTATGAATGGACACTGATCTAGGTCTTGATGTTTTCAGCTTTGTGTGATTCAGCACAGATTTACACCTTAAAAGGACATTTGGGTAAATAAAACGCAGGCTGAGGTAGCACATAGAATGCTGACTAAAGAATTTAAAACCATTAACAACCCTCTTCATCACAGGACATAAATAATTATAATTCAGCTGGTAATGTGGCCCTTATTGTATGGAGGCCTTTGGAAAGGGGGTGGTGGTGAGAGGAAAGTTGGGGGCCTTTCCTGGTCTGTTAGCAGCATCTACTGGCCCAGGAAGTGTTGGTGCACCCAGAGCCAAGGGGTGATGAATATCCACAACAGGTCTACATTATGTTCAGTTCAAGGTACAGTACTTGTTCACAAGGAGAGAGAAATGGTGTGTTTGACATGTTGTGTTTGAAGCTGACAGATATTAAACCACTGATACTAGTAATCCTATACATATTTTACAGTAGGCTATACATATATAAAGGGCAATATAAAGGGATGCATAGCTGTTCAAACACAAAAAAATCATATTAGGCCAAAAGGATTAGAGCATGTTGCTTGTTTTGGCACTTTGATTTGTCTCGTAGGTAAATGATCCATCCTCCTTTGCTACAGTCAAAATATAGACAAACGCTAAGCTGAGACTTAGACAGCCCGAAAGAGAAATCAAAACCTATTTTATTCACCAAAAAGAAGAGCATTCTCTCCTGACACCTCATAACACAATAGCGCACATACGGGCCTGGTTCACTACAGGGAATCTACTGTAAATACCAAAATGCTATAAATACAAATTCAAAGAGTAAATCCAGTTCCTGGGCAGTGGCACTGGCATGTTGAAGAACAGACAGCGGTGAACAGTAAAGTAACCTGATATAATATTGAGAAGTATGCATGAACAACCGGCATGCAAGTAGGTCAGCACATAGCTCAGCATGCACACATTAACTATGTGTGCGTATGTAATTATAATGCATGTCATTTATCATTTTATGTATAAATTTAAAAGGACATTTAGGACACTGTAATTATTTGTTCTAGTTAGCGAGATGAGGCCTACAAAAGCCATCCAAACGAGCCATTTAAAACTTTGCTAAAAAGAAAAGGGAAAAAAATGGCAAAGCAAAGAATGAACGACTTGCATGAAATGTATTTTTGAGACAAAAAATATTTTAAAAAAGAACAGTCCGGAAGTGCTAATGTTTTTTGTTGTACGCTTGACGAGTCTCCGAAAACGCAGAAGCTTTTGTTTGAAGGGATGTACAGTGGATAGCGAGTCTGTTTTCTGTTTTCCACACTCCGGAGCAGAAGGTGGCGGTAATGCGCCAATAAGCTGGATGCCAACCGCCGTAAAACGAGATGATGATGACGAGGAAGAAGAAGAAGAAGAAGAAACCTTGACACTGTCTTCCGGTGTCCATCTCTTGTCAAAATGGCTCGTCTAATACCGTTTAAATGTGCAGTTGTTGCCACAGTTTTGTTTGTCGCATGCACGGATTTTGCATGTTGTAATAACGGCAGAAGGGTAAGTTCGAAATTGTATTAACGTCACCCTGCCGTTTGACTGCCGTTAAGCGGAAGCTGCACCTGTTAGCTATGTGCTTAGCATTAGCTTTGACCATCTAAAACGCTAACGGTACATTTTATTTACATTTTCAGGTTGGCGATGGCCTGGACACGGAATTCAGTGGCATCTCTGTGCCTCTTGAACACTCGTTTGAAGTCGGTGAGAAACTGTTATTGTTGTTTTACCCTACTATGTTGCCTAAAACGTGATTGCTAATGCTGCTAAGCTAATGCTGTTAAGCTAACTAAGCAGCCTTGTGCTGTTAGCGATGTCGTCATGTCCGAGTGGAGAAACAAACCTACACGCCAGCCTTCATTCGAAGATCTCTCGGCCTAATAGCCTTTTTGATGAGTCGATGAATTAACTGACATGGCTCAACATAAATGGAGGTCTTCAAAAATTGCCAACGTCTTCTGTGAACCACGTAGAGTAAACTGCAAAACTGCAGCAGCATTGTATTAGTACTCTTGGCTGAATATTCTGTGAAAAATATGACATTAAGTGTGTAACTTTAGAGCTTGCTTTCCAGTCATACTCGTGCTGTCTGTCCTCGTCTCACTGTCTGCTGTCCGTCTTGTCTCAGATGATGTAGCAAAGTTTCGGCTGCGCGGATCGCTGGTGTTGAAAGCTGGACGGGAGCCCAGCGTGTCACTGAGTCAGAACCAGCTTTCAGAGGAAGACAGAACCAAGCTGAAGGTGAAACACGATCAGGTTGACAGCATGTGTGCTGGAAAGTACTGAAGTTGTGTTGTTTTTTTTTTTTTTTTAATTAAAATCGCATAAGAGATGGTGTCATTGCTCCCTTTTCAGCAACAAATGTAAGTTGTTTTCGGACGTCCACAGACCAAAAGGCCGCGGCAAAACCCAAAGTCCTTGGTCAGAGAGCCAGAGGTCATACAAAAGGATTTGAGTGTATTCAGCGCTGTGTGAACCTGCATCTCTAACGTGTTTGTTCTTTAACTGGAATGACTCCGCAGGAAGTGGCTGCAGTGGACGGCCTGTACAGAATCAGAGTGCCTCGCGTTTTCCTGCAGGCAGACCGACAGACAGAGGGACAGATGGACGGCTCCCTCACAGCGTTTGTCAGAGCCGTATGTATTTAACTTCTCCTCGCCAGGGAGTAATGCTCAGAAACAAACGCTTGGTCGAAATTGCTCGACGACGCTGTATTCGGGAACTGAGGGAGTCGTTGGTTTGTGAGAAGCGTGTCTGCTCTTCATTAAAGGGACTAAATGATCAAATGGTGGTTCGTTTAAGGCTCTCTGTCTAGTTGAATTTAAACGGATTATGAAGGATGGTGTAGTGTATTTTGTGTTGACTTTAAATATTGCTTAATATAAAAAAAAACTGTTGGTTTGCACGTTTAAAGTTGTCTTAGTGCCCTAATATAAATGGCATTCCCACTTAAATAAGATTATTGCTTATTACAAAACCAAGTTACTTTACTCACTGGAGCCGCTAAATGTTTCAGGTATTAAAGATGAACTTCCGGGAAAGATTTTGTCTCCAATTATACGTTGTTGATGCCGTGGACATTTTGAATTGGTTCTCTTGTTTATGAACATGCGTGTGATCAATCTGATGGCCTTTGATGCATATTTTAGTGAGCCAAAGACAATTTTCTTTCTACTCGGGTGGACAATAAAGTCGGCCATGTTTCCCTCCTTTTTAACACTTTGATGGGAAATTATTTACATTTTGGTCATTTAGTTTCCAGTAGGATTCTCTTTTAGACGGTTTGTCGGTAGATTAATTAAGGATACCATAAAATTAATTCAGATCAGAGTGAAATCTGAAATATCCAACCAGAGCTTAGTCAGATTAAAGGCTTTCTAAAATGAGTAATGTGATATAAATCTGGGTGATGCTAACTGGCTAATATTGGTGTACCAATTAATGTGAGCCTTTATTCTGCTCTGACCCTCAGTGTGCCATGGTCGAGTCCCACCTGAGCGACGTCATCACCCTCCACTCCGACGTCTCCGGCTACCTCATCGCTGTCTCCATAGTGACGCTACCTGGAGCCTGTAGGGGCACTGAGGTTGAGGACGAAGTTGATCTTGAGGTTTTCAACACCACACTCAGCATCATGGTTCCTGCCAATGCACCGGGGTCCGTCCTAGATTTATATATTCCTTAAATATAAAATAACCTTTTTTTTTAAGTTTTATTTTTGATCAACCTGACTTGTCGCATGTCGTTTTCTGCAGCTGTCTGCATTAGAGACATCCTCTCGGGTAGCATTTTCAGATTTCCTTGATTCGGTTATATTTGCCTTTTTATTATAACAGCTTTACATCCCATAGTTAGAACAAGTCTCTCTGCACGGTTCTGCCTTTCAGGTGCACTTTCTGTATGGGGCTTTGTTTGAATGCTAATTGCTGACTTTCTTCCAGGCCGGAGACGGCTCTGTTCGTTGAACGAATGGAACAGGAATCGGAGAAGAAAGGGAAGAATCCACAAGAGCAGAAATCTTTCTTTGCTAAATATGTAAGTACTCCAACTGAAAACTGCTGATAAGGCTACCAGGCTGTGCCTCAAGATATTCTCTCTGCTTTCGGTAATTGGGCTGTGATGGTGGCAATGGCCCATATAGTTAACGAATACATGAAAATGCCTATTTAGCTCATTTCTGTTGCTTCACTAGACCCACCACAATGTTTTCTATGCATTCAACATGTGTTAAAGAACAGTATAGAGGGTTTGTTTTTCCTTCCATTTCATTTTGTGGCGGAAAAGTAAGAATGGTTGCACATGTTTTGTTTGTCCTGCCCGTTTGATTCGGGTTCACTCTGTGCTTCAGTCACTCCTGTTTAAGGAATGTAGTTCGGTCCAGGCCGAGACACAAAATGAAGAAGAGTAAACATGACGCCATACAGACTGAGTGATAACTCACTGATTTGGGTGGTTTTGGTTCCTAACGGTTACTAACAGCAATTCACACTGCACTTTCCTCAACCTGTTTATTTATTTTCTCAGCTGAAACAAAGATCTCACTAACTAGTAACTGGTTATGAGCACTATTGATCATGCCTGCAGCTGGACCTCGTATATCAAAGTCTTGAACAGACGGCTCATTTTCATCGCTTTGTTTTGGGGAGCTATTGAAATACCTGGAGTTAGACACGAGCTCAACAAATCCCTAAACTCTTGGGCCCTTCTCAATTTCTGCTTGACTAAGGGAAATCCCAGCACTCACTTTGTTGACCACAGTCCGTATGTAAACATGGATGACACGCCAAAACGTCTGGATCGCCCCCTGGTGGCTGGCGCTCCTAAACCTGCCCCCTCCATGTAAGCGGGTGGGACATGGGCCAAACTGAAAAATCAAAGCACGCGTCTAATATATTTTTTTCTGTCATTTTAGGTCGTTCTTATAACGCTGATGTTTGTTCAAGTGTAAATTTTTCTGATAGGTTTGGTTTTAATTAGTTATTTGATTCTATACAAAGAGAAGTCAGCTGTCAGTCAACTGTGAGCATGCTTGCGATTGGTTCGGGCGGCGGTGTGGGCGGGACCTCGATACTGCGCAGACTGATTTTTGTACGATGGGGGACGTAGAGACACGTCGTCCATCTTTATATACAGTCCATGACACGTGTGCATGTCACCAAATGATCTTGTAGGAACACATCACTCGGACAGGATGAAGAGTTCACAACCAGAAGATTGATTCAGTTGGATTTTAGCTTTTCAACTTATGCTAAAACCAATGATCTGCTCTCGCACGGTCCTGCGGTTGGTCTGCTTTGCTTTCACGCCATAAACAAAGTCTGTTTGGAGCTCGCACCAGATTTTCACGCTGCCCCAGCCCAGAGCTTGTTTTGGCCGAAACAAACAGGTCAGGTGTGAAAGCACCTGAAGTCCTGGTCACGGTTTGAGACCCAGCTCTTTCCTGCCGTGCTTCCCTGCACGATGCTGTTGCCTTGAACTGAAAAAACCAGACTAGTCATCCAGGATTACGCTGCCATTTATGCTGCTATTTTGAAAGAAGTAGTGAGATTTTGTTTGTCCTCTGACATTTTGAGCTGTCAGTTGGAGTAAATAAAACGTCTCTCCGTTCAAGCTCGGTGGTTTGAAACGCTCCCACGGAGAACCTGGTCTCGTATCCTATCGCTTGGCCCGTCTCGGCTCGTTCATGATCTCTGTGTCTTGTTTTGCTCTGTGCTGTGTGTCTCTTGCTGTGTTCAGTGACCTGTGTTGACTCTGTGCTGCATCCAGTGACACTGTGTTGACTTGGTGCTGTGCTGTGTTCCAGTGGTATTTGATTCTGGGAGGTGCAATCTTCCTCATGGCCACCAATTCAGCACAGCCCCCAGCAGGGGGAGGAAGAGAGCAGAGCTGATTCCCGCTGAAGTACTGTTTTCTTACTTGTGGCTCTTTCTTTCCCCCTTCCTCTTCTGTCAAGTGATGTTTTTAACTTCTCGGCAATATGACTGACACCCACCCGCTTCATTCATTCAATCATTCATTCATTCTCTCTTTTCCACTCTTTGATGGTTTTTTTTCCAGGTTGAATGCCAAACACATTTCAGATAAATCCAAAGCTCCCATTCAAAGTACTTGGTGTGAGGAAGCCTCCACGCTGAGCCATCAAGAAATCCAAAATCTTAATTGTCTGCGTGAATATGTTGAGCATGTGTTTGGTGTTTGACCATATTCTACAGTCTCTCACCCACTTGTACACATATATTTTCTTCTCTTCTGTTCAGAAAATAAATTGATCCTAATCTTCTCTGACCAATCTGGAACTGTTGAAAAGATCTGTGATCACAGTTGGGCTGCATTCAGACCAAAGCAGGCGGTGTGGAGCCGTCACTGCATGGCCATGCACAAGCAGAAATACTAGCCAGCCATCCCATCATGAAGAGCGTCACAATGCACAGTAAAACATGTTAACAGCTGATGTACAGTCGTCACGGCGCCCATCGGTTAGTCGCTCTTCCATATGCACAGTAGCTCGGTAAACAGCAGAATGCTACGTGCTAAACAAGGTTCTTCTTCACCTGGAAGTCTTCCGGTCCGATTGGCCACCGCAGCGTGATGTTAATTCAGTTTTAACTTTTCACCACAGGGCTGCTGCATTCCTCACCGCCGCAGCCCAACCGCAGACTAAACGCACTGCCGACGTTCAAATGAATGGGAGGACTGGCATTTCGCCGCAGAGCCTGACGTGGTCTGAATACAGCCTTAGATTTGTTGTCTTGAAAGCGAATATAGTTGTATTTACTTATTATTTTTCTTGTGTTCTTCAGTGGATGTACATCGTGCCTCTCGTCCTCTTCCTGATGATGTCTGGCGCTCAGGACCAATCGGGGGGAGGAGCTGGGGGAGGAGCAGCCAGCGGAGGCGGGCGATGAACACAGGAACAGCTTCTTCGTTTTTTTGGGTATACGTTTGCTGAACTTTAATTCTCTTGAAACTGTTTTTAATTGCTGTACACAATGCTATTTAATGAGGATAAATGTCTGTCACACGCACAACTTTAAACTTGTACAGTGAAAAGGAGGTATTTGTCCTGCAGATGACTCCTTTTTTAATACTAATGTTAAAATAAAGTATTTATTACTTGATCACTCTGACTGAAGATCTTTGGACTCTTAACAGACTGTTAGCTGTTGAGCCCAAACTAAAAGGGTGACTAGTCATGTTTGGCAGCGCCAAAGGGATCATCTGTGTCTTTGCTCCATCATCCTGCCACCTATCTGTGTATTTATAATCATGAGTCAGGGAGGGAGATCACACATTCAAAACGGCACAGCTTTAGAAACAGAATGTCCCAAAATCCCTGTGTCAACATCGTCTATCAGTCCGGCTGTTTTTAGTCCCCGTGTGCAACTGTGAGGAACATCCTCTCAGGGTTGAGCTTCAACACTTCAGTTGCCGCTGGCCTGTTCGGTCAGCAGCCAGGACTGACCCACCGAGTCACACAAACACACGCCGTCCTGCCCGGACGACAAAAGTCATCTGTGTGTAAAGAGATCTGCTTCTGTCAGGTGGTGGGGGGTGGGGGGGGGCAGAGGTTAGACCAAGAGAGGGGCTGCTGGTCACCAGTCCAATCATGTAATATCAGAGTAGCACCATGTGCGGGAATTAAACATGTTTTGAAATGTTGGCGGGGTGGGGTGGGGTGGGGTGGGGTGGGGGGATTCTACTTTGAGCATAAACACTAATGAATCATGGGACACCTGTCAGCACAGACTGTGATATATCTTCATCTACCAGGAAGCTGGGAGGTGCTGACAGTGAGACATGGTATGATTATTGAGATCTTTACGGATGGAATCATATGTGTTTGCTGTTACATCGAGGCCACACATGTATGTAGCATGTATGTAGCATGTATGTTGCTTTCAACAAGTGCGTAACAGGAATTTAGGCTCAAATTAACATGCATGTAAAAACAACTGGGGTTTAAAAAGCTGTTTTCATCATGTTGCAGGTAAAGACTAAACTAAAACCCTACAGGTTTTTCTACATTTGATTATCTAATTTAGTTTATCGTTTAAGAGGATTGAAAGCACAACCCCCAGCATCTGCCACAGCTGCTTCTTGTGCTTCGTCATCACTTCAAAGCCATGATAAATCTCTTTTTTACATGTCGGTTCTACCAAACAGAGACGTGCAAACATGCCATCAATCCAGGTTTACTGACTTTTTTTCTAGACATCTCTGCCAGAAACAAGTCTTGTATTTTTGGCGGCGTGATGAGCGGTCAGGCGCCAGGTGTTCTCCAGCCGAAGTTCTTCTCGTGTGGTCGAACGGCGACCCCGTCCCCGCACCTTTCTGACGCCGGAATCGCCTGACAATTTCTGTAAATTCCACACCCTCTCTGCGCAGTGATTGGCCAGCTGTGTGGAGGCGAGAAAGTCTGCAGGGTTTGAACTTCTCTCCATCCCCCTATTTTGTCGTTCTTACACGTTGTACAAGCTAGTTCTTTTTGAGCGTATCCCGCCTTGAGTCCAATCCTCAGTCTCATTTAAGCTCAGTCTTGCAATCCACCAACTCCTGAGAAAATTACCTGCCTCTTCAGCCACTAAATGTTCCACTTTCATCATCAGCCTGCAGGGAGTCGTGTTGATTCTCAGTGGATTCAGTACTACTGAGCTTGCTGCAGCCCTTCACCTTTACCAAGACACAAACTATTATTCAAAGGAGCTTTAAGTCATTGTGCAAGCTTGGTGTACTAATTAAATGAGATCAGGGTTAAAGTCATAGGCGCCTAGTTATAGTAAGTATAGCAAGGGGAGGTATGGCAGGACAATTAGGAAAATAGTACACCAAACTCCCATTAAGAAATATGACATGTTAACAATAATAATGTCATACAGGGAAAAACTGCAGAAGAAAGTATGATGGCAGAGAGTGGAGGGGGGGGGGCAGCAGACACATGAAACAGCAGTCACTCATAAATGTCATGACACTGTGTGAGGCAGAACCGACCCCCTCTTATTTCATCTCGTGATTTAGGAGCAGCTACGAGGTTTATGTTGCACTAAAGCTGTAGGGGGGGCTGCCGTCGTTTTCACGCTGTACATCTGGACACTTTGTCCACGCATGGTTTATTAAAGATAAGGCGTGACCTATAACTAAAGTCTAAACTTAAAGATGTCAGTTTACCAAAAACAGAGATGAAACCGCCGACGTGAATCAGCGTCTGCTTCGGGCCCTTTGTCACGTTTGTCAGATGTCTGACTTGCAAGCAGTTTCATCAAAGAGACATTTCTCCTCTAAACGCCTCACGTGGTTTCATTTAAATAACAGTTTGAGGCCCAAAACACTCAGATTTTTAAATAATTCACAAACGGCACCGATTAGGGATAAAATCTAATAAAAAATGGACACAACATTTTGCAGCAGATCTTTATTGTGTCTTCTTCTCTTTCTTCCCTCTGGAACGCGATACAGGTCACTGAAGACTGTAATCTGTAATCTGTAATCAAAGAACTGAATTCACACCCCTCAGATTTTTCCGGTGACCCTTTGAGGGGGCCTGACCCCTAGGATGGGAACCACTGGATTAAACTACCCAATTGGATATAAACCAATTAAAACATTGATGCCTCCATCTTAACAATCTGTTATGTAGAAGACGAGGACGCTTAGCTGACAACACATTTGTACTTTTTACGTACAAGTAATATTTTAAATACGTGACTTGAACTTGTGGAATATTTTGACATTGTTGTATTGGTACTTTTACTGAAGTAAAGGAGCTGAAATCTTCTTCCGGCGCTGGGAACGATTCACACTCAATCAGAAACAACCGCTGTTTCAGGGACTTCAGCCACTCTGGAATAAACACACGCCACGTGCTGAGCCAGATTACAGCCATACACTTGATCGACCAATCATGCTATACGTTTCACCATCGCCCCATCATGTTAGCGTGCAACAAAGTAACACGATAGGACATTTAACGGCCAAGGTGCCTGGTAATGCACACTGGAATATTACTTACGTTGTGCACTGTGCCCCTAAACGCACCCACAGGTCATGCTACAATATTACTTAAGCCCCGCTCACTGACAGCAGTAAGCAGCAGGTGTTGAAACTTGTTCTCGTGCCTCACACGGAGCATATCTGGTATTATAGGAGCCGGCGCTAAGCGGGTAGTTACGCTTCATTAAAATTCTTCTAACAGTCAGCGAGACACTTTCTCGTGACAGGGAGTTATTTCCTATTAAGACGGATCAATTAAAACTGTCCAGGCGCAGAGGTTCAGCAGAGCCACGAACACCACGTCGCTTTAGCATTCGAACCTTATCTCGACCTTCATTACGTTTCATTTATTGCTGAAGCAGAAGCATGAGAAGGAAACATTTTTGCCTGCCTTTTGATTTGTGGCGCCATCAACCTGCATTCGAGAAAAGTAAAAAATGTACTCAATCTACAACATTAAAATGCTGCCTACAGTGCGTGTGCTTGTAGAGTATAATATACAGTATATATAGTATAATGATGTAACACTTTCAAAGGAGCCATTCTGGCTCACGAGTACTTTTACTTTTTCGTACATTTTGTACATTACGCTGATAACTCTATTCATTTTACATAAGACTTTGAATGCAGGACTTATACTTGTAACTGAGTATTTTACGTTGTGACATTACTGCTTTTACTTCAGTGTTTTGACTTCCAAAAGAGTTGTTTTATGTCTCATTGCCTGGATGAATTTTTTGCTAGTTACAGTTTAGGGTTGTTTCAACTCACACATTTGTTAGAAGAACACAGACACGTATGCAGGGGAGGGACGCACCTACTTGTTTGGCCCCTGAAGTCCTGAAAGAGAATATATATTTATTTTGTACACACTAGATATGGATCGAGAGCTTATGCCAACAAGATAAGAACATGTACGCGCAAGATAAAGAATATATAAATCCAACCTTCTGGAACTGCAGGGCCTCTGTAGAAGTTCTGTTACTATTATTGTATTTGGATTTTACTCTGCCCTCTATACCCTTGCATCAGATTAAGTAAATAAAGGACATAATGACAGATTTTAAAGTGCTCATTACAAATGAATCCATGCTCAATTAAACGTTTGTTACTTGAGACGACTGAAAAGCGACGTCAGCAACATTCGCCTTCACAGACTAGTAACAAGCTGTTATTTTCAAGCTCTGACCACATCAGCAGTTCAGTGCACTTTGCCCCAAGTTCGGTGCCAGAGTGCACTTACAGCAGCTGCTGATTGATGGGATCTGAGATTGACGACAGCTCTCCAGTGAGCAGCTGGCAGCCATGTTGAATACTGACGCCCCACCTGCTCCCTATACAGAAGCAAACACCTATAGCTTGTGTCAGGGTCAGTTTAGGCTGCGGCTTTAACGTCAGCGGCCTTTCATTCTTGGGTCAGCGTTCCCCGTGTACGTTTGCCCTGCCTGTGAATCCAGGCACCAGCATCTGAAGAAATACTCCAGAAATGTGGGCGCCACCTTTGACCCGCACATTTCCTATTCATCATTTAAAGCAAAACAAAAAAAACAACTAATTTCATATCTGGGGTGCGTACGTCATGCACATGCTCACTCCATGTGTATGCAAATGAGCAGGCATGCTTGGGATATCCTGGGTATTTGCTCGTCTCCATCTATCTGATCCCTAGACGGGATCAGGAGTTTCATGTGACAGGGACCGACCCTTTGGGTAACCGTTGCATCCAACCAAAATGTACGAACACCCGTCCAAGTCCCCGCTCGTTTTCAGCCCCTCCCCACTCATTTGGAAGTCAATAAGAGTGACACTCCAGAGATGCACAGGGACTATCATCGCAAGACCTCCGCGTTTCATACCATCAGCACCGTGAGCGCCGACACAATCATGCCTGTGCCCAAGAAAGCAGGTAAGAAACCATCATCCCCTGGATCTCTGCGGACCTGAGGGGGACCAGGAGAGCTGTTTGTCATTTATCTCTGAAACCATATTACAATTAGAGTCTATTGCTACATCCAATAAAGCAATAACGCTTAGTTTAAATCTGCTCTACTTTGTTAAAGATACAACTTGAAGTGTTTTTGTCACTTCCGTGATTCAAATCTGGCATTTAGGTCTGAGTGAAACTAGCAATATTTTGCTTTTGATTGCACGGCTCATGGGTCCGCTTCGAATTTTAGTCACCTTTCACGAGTCACAGCTTCTTCTTTTTAACTTCTCTTCCGCACTGAAATGCATTTGTATACCATAACTGATAGGTTTTCCATTAAGGCCACATCAAGAATCACGCGATGCAGAGCGTAGAGACGCACTGTATTCTATTCTCTCAGCCATTTTTATTTTACTCAAAGTGTGTCACCACTTGAGCAGGTGAAACTTTATTAATGAGCTGTCACGGTGTTTAATTACCAATTTATTATGTGTTTTACACTTGTTTATTTTATGCTGACCATCCCTATAAGTCAGCCCCGAGCCAAACATCCCTCCTCACCTTGGATTCTGCCAGTCTTCTCTGGCCCATTACTCATGTCAGCACAGTGCACGGCAGAGCCTCCCCGGGCGGTTACGGTTTCTTCTGCACTTGTGCCACCCGGCCAAATCGAATTCCCTTCGATGTCAAAGCCTCATCTGCAGTATCAGAGCTCATGTTGCTGTCTGTCTTTCTGGTTTCCATCCCTGCACAGCGTGACACGCCTGCTCCAGCCTGCTTCCCCCTCTTTCTGTCACACTGCAGCTCGTGGCTTCATATGATGATCTATTGTCCCCCTCCTGCTTCTTTTGGATATTCCTAATCCATGCTCAGTGTTTCCCATTCCATAATAGCTTCCATAACTCAGACACTCCCCCCCTCCATTCCCAACTCCCACCCCAAATGTTACTAATCTGTCCTACAGTACAGTAATGAAGTGTGAAATGCTGCACAGTAATTCAAGTCCCAAAATGTGAAAACCCGTCTTGTTTTATATACAGCTGTGTGATTCTCGCAATATGTAACATACAGCACCCTGGCCTCTGCTTTTTAACTTCTCCTTAAGCATTCAGCACCATCAAATGAAAGAAAGTCTATCAAACTAACGTGATTAGCTAATGTTGGGTGCGTAAAATACACTAAACATGATTGAAAAACACATTTGATGTGGCAATTCTGTGCAGGATCTGTCCCTTTCCTTTTTGCACAGGGCTTTCCTCTTCAGTTCTTCCTTTTCCCAGAATGCTTCCTCCTTCACCCATCTACCTCGCTGTGTGTTTTATTTCCTCCTCGCATGTGCACTCAGCATTCGCGGGGCTCACAGCCAGGGAATCTTGACAGGAACCAGAGGGATGAGCCTGGGCCCACGCCACCTCTGCTCGTCTCTCGCCCTCCTGCTCATCTCACTATCTTCTGATCTTGCTGTCTCAGTGGGATGTTTCGAACCTGATCTGCACAGATAATGTGGCTCTGTCCCACTGAGAGGGGAATCTGGGGTAGGGAAGGAGTCCACCGCACAACCGTCCAAAACAAACAGCACTCCCGAAGTATCAAAAGATCCAACGCTGACCTTTTGGCAGGGTCCTGCTGAGCTGTTCACCCCTTTAAACATGTGCTCAGGGGGACGAAACTAATGTTTTGTATCTTGTCGCTGGCATGAATCCACACCAAAATCTGCCTCACTGATACTCATCATACATCACATTCATCCAGTATTCCCGACTTGATTTCATGAGGCGTCTTTTGTATGATCAATCTGCCCTTAAATATATTTCACTCTTGCATCACACTCCGTCTCCCCCATGTTTCCATCGCTGTCATGTCAAGTCATCTGTCTTTTTGAGTATGTGTTTATCTCTGCGGGGCTTTCCTGTTGATCCGGCTGTGCATGGACAGGCATCCGCATGGGTTTAACCTCCACACGGCAGCCGGAGAGCTGGCATGTCTCCAGTCGCACGCCTCAGCCTGATATCTCACTCCAAGGTGACCCGAGGTGTTCCCTTCATGCCCCTCAGAGAGCAGCCAGAAACATCTTATAGATATGACGAGGAATTTATTCACAGTGCAGCGTTTCTCCGAACGTCTGGCGTCTAATCTAGCCCAAGTAATTCCTCCTAATGCCATGATGAAGCCAGTACTATTCAACAAGGTTTATTCTTTCATCGTGTCCCCGTCTCATCTGCTGCGCTCCTTCACAGACGAGACGAGGGAAGGAGGGGATGAAAGACAAATTAAGTGATCTGTCACCAGCGTCTCTCTGCTTCACCAATGTCCAATGACCTTCACTCTGTCCCTCTCTGCCCTGCCAACTCTCTGCCCCTGTCCTCATGCACTCTGTCCATCTGCTGTACATGGATGAACAATGCATGCAGACTTTCATTTGAGGTGTTGCATGGCACGCCAGCAGGCAACATCCAAACTCAAATCTGCTCTGCAATTGGACCCTAAGCCTGAGTAGGCTCCAGTTAATATTATCAACTGATCTGGTCTTAGTGGCTTCAGTCAGGTAAATGTTTTGTACAACACACTGTATTTAGACTTTGAAGGAGGAGCCGTGGATCTGTGCCTTAAAAACCATTTTAAAGTTGGCACCCTCGCCCTCTGGAAACCCAACAACCCTTCTCATCACGTTAGCCACACTTAGAAGAACCGCAGGCCGACACGATTCAGGGAAACCAATGCCGCCCCCTCACCAACATCCAATGTCTGCAGATGTTGTACCAGACTCCCCATTAGTCCTCTTGGTTGTCGCGCTGCTGGCGTCCTCCCCAGCTGAGGGTCATGCAGGCTGCAGAGGTTATGTTTCCTCGGGCTCGACCATCCCACCTCCAGGAGCTTACTCTCCTCTTCAGGCACACAGACCAGCAGTCATTCACTGGGGTTGTTACGTGCATTTACATCCATGGTAATAAGCCAGTATCCAAAAAATAAAACCAAAGTCCAAAGTCCGTCATGGATCATGGAAACGCAGAAACACAAAATACAAAATGAAGCATGTAAACTATAAATAGCATGTATGACGAACAGGGTGTAAAAAATAAGTCAAGTAAAAAGCATCACACAGGATACAAACACTGAAACTTAAAAATAACTTATTTGCAGTGGTTGTTCCAGCACATCTACTAAAGTGCTGTACATACGTAAATATTTGAGGTACTTGTACTTGCGTATTTTCATTTTATGCTTCTACTCAACTTTATTTCAGAGGGAAATATTGTACGCTTTACTGCACTGCATTCATCTGACTGCTAATTAACAAATGAAGACGTTGCAGACGTAACATATGATGCGCTTTGAATACTTCCTCCACTACTGTTTATTTCCATAGTGAAATTAAGGGTTAGATGAACGGAGTATCCAGTCAACAGACTTGGCTTCCTTGTCGACCTTCTTAAAGTTATTGCATCTGATGGTGTTTTATCCTGAAAATGCCTGCTTCCATTAAACCCAAACTGTAGATGCAAAATCATTGACAAGCATTGGTTAAACCCACAAATCTTTATTTAAGATGGAGAAGTGAATGAAGAAGTTCCCAAAGACATCAAGTGTGTCCATCTGAAGTAAAGAGACAAGCATATAAAATGCTTCCATTTGCTGATATGATGCATCAAAATGTGCCATTTGGGGATTAAATATTAGCTCAATTTTACTGACATGTATCCTCAATGAGCGTTGGAAGAAGCTGATACAGAATATATGTGTGATATTCTCAAGCTGAGTGGGGAAAATGCTGTTTTTAACAGTGTATGCGGAAACTGGTGGCACACACAAATATGTCTTATTTATTAATTAAGTACAGCCTGTTCTCAGGCCCACTGACGCATTTCCTACACAGCCATGAGCTACATGGAAATCACAGTGAGAAACAGCCTTATATGGAATCAGGAAAATTTAGGCTGTTCTGTCTAATTTTGGCAATAGCGAGGGACACACAAATCAGCGTATGTGATGACAGAGCAGCCTGATAGCTGAGCAGGAATGATGAGGAGCTAGTTGTCTGTGTGAAATCTGAGAAACGGTAACCAGAGAGCGGGTGACTTGCACAGAGGGGTGCTGGGTCACCAGACACGGGGCCAAGCGTTGGATCGCAGGTTTCTCCGAATGTCCGAAGACACACGGTGACTCACAAACTGGAGGACGAGCAAACAAACAAACAGAGATGTTACACCCGCCCGCCCACGACAAACATGTCCTCGGCGTATGGAAAGTGTATTCTTAGAATGAGCCTCCTGCTGTCAGTGGCCCCTGAACAAATGTATGCTCCGGCCTCCGGATTCCTTATGTTGAAGCCTAAACTTCATGAATGAATCAGCCGACATAGCACACATACTCCTCTGTGATCTACTGTGTGTTCAGAGTAGCAGATGGTTCACTGTATATAGATAAATGGCAGCCTGACAGAAGCATTGATGAAGGGAAAGGCTACACAGCACGATGAGGAGGTTTAAAGTTGCTGGCTGGAGTTTGGTTGCCGCCGTGAATAGTGTCGGGCGTTTCAGTGCGAGCTGATGCCATACAACATTGTCTTTATATAGCATCTATTTGTCTTATACACAAACCTCTGTCTGTCTCTTTTCCAGGAGGTGAAACCCGCAGCACGGCAGAAGGTAAAGAGCGACGTGTTGTTTTGCTGTTGGTGAATCTTTGTAGATCACCAAATGATAATCAGAACCATTCATTCAGTTAAATAGACGGCATCCTGCAGGTTTGATGATAACGTCAAATGCATTTCCCTCCGGTTCTCTTGTTATCTCTCCCGTCTGCCACCACAGTAAAGCTGCCGCCGTATGAGCCAAATGTCCCTGAACCCACTACCAGGGCTGACTTCATGAAATGTGAGGCTTTTTTGTTTTTCATTTAAATTGTTTTGGAGCTATTTTTTCAAATGTCTCATGTAAAAGAATAAACCGGTGAAACTAGGGCGCTGGACTGTGGACCCTTTAGTGTGCCAATCAATCAATCAATCAATCAATCAATCAATCAATGTGTTTAAGTAGCACTTTTCAAACAAATCAAATGCATTTCAAAGTGCTTTACAAGCGACTGACAAAAGGTAGGCTGTTAAAAATGGATATACAGACTAATGCTCAACAAAATAACTCGCAAAATAAAGAATAATAAAATATAATGCAAGAAAGTAACAACAGTTACTAAACAACAATTACTTAAACAGACTATTACAGATTGTGTTTATTAATTAAATACAAACCGAGAAAGAATAATGAGATGAAACTATTTATTTACACATTTAACTAAGTTGCATGCGCACCTGATGTGTTTTGTATTTGTGAGTGCAGATATTAATGATTAAATCTGACATTTCTGATGGAGATCCAGCTGTCTGACACGTTACATCCTATCTGAGCAAAAGATATTCCGTTTAAAATTCTCAAATACAAATTTAGCTTTCCCTGCTGACCAGTGGGATTTATTTATTCATATTTGACTTAAATTGTCGTTATTTTATTATTCCCATCCTCTGTGCGCTCTGCTCTTCTGGTCTTTGTCTGCCTCTTGATGCCATCCCTATGTAAACTGCTTCTGCCTGTCCCTTCTCTCAGATTGGCTCCCCATCTCTCTGGATGATAAAACTGCACAGAAGCTGCTGTGGATTTCAGAGGGCGGGTTAAAGGTGGCCCGTACTTCAGATGCAGTGTGCCCGTACCCCAACAGGCCTGAGAGATATGAACACTCGCCACAGGTGGGTCTGGCTGTGGTCATGAGAAACAATCGCACAAACTGTCATTGGTCTGAATCGTGGATTTAAAAAAAAAAACATGATCTTTATTGTATTTGGTTTATTTTGGGTCACACTGCCCAATTACAACCAAACCAACGCTTGTGGCTCAGTCACACATGTCGCTTGTTGATCCTACCATGAGATTTTAGTGAAAACCATTCATTTGACTTTAAATTCAGCTAAACCAAACCAAAGTCAAAAGCAAAAGTATTCATTATGACGCTCGAGTCTCTAAAAGTAGAATGGGAGCCAGAGCCTTCAGCTATCAAGCCCTTCTCCTGTGGATCCAGCTTCCAGTCTGTGTACGGGAGGCAGACCCCGTCCTCACATTTAAGAGCAGGCTTAAGCCCCGTCTTAGTTATGTTGCTATAGGCCTAGACTGCTAGGTGACTTCCCATGATGCACTGAGCTCCTCTCTCCTCCTCTTACTCTCCATCTGTACGCACTCTTATCCCATTAATGCTTGTTACTAACTCGACTGCTTCTCTTTCCCGTAGTTGTGTTCTTTCTCTCTCTCTCTTTCCTCCTGTTTCTCTCTGCAGGTGTCTCTCCCTCCGGATCTGTGGCGTCTGGATTTGTGGTTGCAGCCGCCTGCTGCCTCCATGTTCCTGCTGTTCTTGTTATTGCTCTTATTATTAGTATTACTATTGTTATATTGCTATTCGTATTATTTTTATTAATGTTAACATCAATAGCCTTACTACTAGTATTCATTTACATCTCTATGTGAAACTAGAGACTGGTTCTGGATCTGTTCGAGGTTTCTGCCTGTTACAAAGAGCTTAACCTTGCCACAGTCTCCTAGTGCTGCTCATGGTGGGAATTGTTGGGTCTCTGTTAATAAAGAGTCGGTCTACACCTGCTGTATATGAAAGAGGGCCCTGAGATAACTTTGTGATGGCGCTATATAAATAAAACTGAACTGAATTGCAATGCAGTTATTTGGCATTGCTGAAGTGATGACAACACAAAGTAGTAAGTCATGCATAATACTTTTTCGGCACACATTCTGAGAAGCAACAAATGATGAATCAGCTATCAAAGCAGCTGCAGATTTATTTTATGTCGATCTATGAATCGACTAGAGATTAGCCTTTTGTGACTTTGGACCGTGGCTCACTCATCCCCTGCTGTGTTCCTCCTCCCTTCTTCAGGTGCTGTGTAAGGAGAGTCTGCTGGGCCTTCGAGGGTACTGGGAGGTGGACTACGACGGCTGGGTGGTGATCGGGGTCGTCTGCGAGAGTGCACCACGGAAGGGCCAGGACGGGCCCTGCGGCATCGGTGAGAACAGCAAATCCTGGGGCGCCGGCTGGTCTGGTTCCTGCTACCAAGTCTGGACCAACAGCGAGAACGTGGACATCGAGCTCCCCCAGACCTCCACTATGGGCATCTACTTTGACCAGCCCGCCGGCATCATCAAGTTCCTCTTGGTGGAGGGCGAGGCCGAGAAGGAGGTGCGGCTGATTCACAAGTTCAAAGCCAACGTCCAGGAGAAGATCTTCCCTGGCTTCTGGGTCGGCACAAGTTCGTTCTGCCTTATCCGGAAAAAGGATCAGTGACACAGTACAGGGTTTGGCATGTGGAGTGCGGGGGAGGGTAAAGTAGAATAGATTTAAGAAGGCGTCAGGATGTGATGTTTGGGGAACAAGTGTTGGGAGTTGTAAAGCAGAACTGAAGCACGTCGTGTCATCGTTGAAGATTGTGATCGCTTTCTCTGGTGCACGAAGAAAGAATTTTCATTTCATATTACATCCAAAGATGCCCAATTATTTTATTTACTATAGTGTATCTATTTATGTATTTTGTTTAACTTAGAATTTTAGACAAGGTCTTCTGTATGTTTTTTTAACATGCAGGACTTTGCATAGAGTGCTTACTTAATGTCAGAGCCTGTATCTTTTTTTATGCATTAAATGTAGTCAATATAACAGAAATTAGATAGTAACTCATGTTCTTCATAGTAGAGTGCTGAGGCCATCTAGAGGCCCTTAATCATACTGCATCCTCACACTCAAGTATACGAGTCTTTGTTCTACTCTTAGTGTTGCTCCTTTATTTCAAACATAAAAGTACTTAAACAGAACATTTGTTTCTGAAATGTCTGAGATTTTCAAATCAACCCATCTCTCTCGCACACACACACACACACACACACAAGTCACTTTGTCATTCATTCAGTTATTTCAACATGACATCTGGAGAGAGAAAACCCACCAAACCCTATAACTCATTATTGATTTACAATCATTCTATCAGTCAGTCATTCATTGGCAAAAGTAAAAGTACAAAGAGGCATGTTATGAGGAGGTGCTGGTGTCCTCTGCTCACATTTTGAAAAGCCACAAGCTTCACGTTAACCATTTCACTGGTTTCTACCCCTTTAAGGAATAGGCCGGGTCTTTCTTGTTGGGTGGGTGGGCAACAACTAGTCTGTTGGTCAACGTACCCGGAAACGACAGGAGCATGCAGAGAAACCACCCATGTGGTCCAGGGAGATCACTGGCTCTTGTGCTTTATGCTAAAACGTAAGCATTATACTGTGCGAAAGAGTTGGGAGACGTTAGCTTAGCTTAGCACAAAGACTGGAAGCAGGGGGGAAACAGCTAGCCTAGCTCTCTCTGAAGTAAAAAAAAAAAAAAAAACACGTCTACAAGCTATTTTAAAACTCACTAATTAACAATTTCATTTTTTTACACACACACAGAGAAATGTAGAAACAACTACTTTAAAAAAAGGGGGGAGTCACATGTTGTAGTTCAGCAAGTACTGCAGTTACATCTAAATAAAATCCAACAGTAACACTAATTCAATCAATTCACTTAATTTAAAAAGGAGGTACACACACTATGTATCTACCTTCACTAATAGCTAATTTAGGGTATTTCAATGATGTGACTACAAAGCTAGCACTTCGGGCAACCACTTTGAAGTTGGAATAATGGGCAGTTCTCTTGCTCTTCCTGCTGTGCCACATTCCTGTTTGTGTACTGATTCAACAAAAGTCATATAACCTGTTAATTAGTGAGCTGTTAGAGGTGTTGGTAGGCGGGTTTTTTATTTTTTACTAGCCAGGTTAGCTGTTTCCCCTTTATGCTAAGCTAAGCTAAACATCTCCCAGATCTAGCTCCAAACTTCATGCACAGACATAAGAGAGGTTTGATTTTTTCATCTAAGTTTTGGAAAGAAAGCGCAAAAGGATCCCCCCCCCACCCACCAAAATGTTAAACTATTCCTTTAAGCTAATTTTGTATCATGTAATTCTATCTTTCAAGATAATGTAGCATTTAGCTTCAGGGCTACTACACGTTATAAAGCTAATATCCGTCAATAACGATGTCTGCTAGATTAGCTGCATTAGCATTCTGCACCGGAGCCAACGATCACCCGGGTACAGATGGCTGTTCCTCGCATCCTCATCACTTCACGGGTCACTTCACCAAAAGGAAAACTCCCCGTCTTAGTGTCCTTGTTGGTCAGTGCAGTGGGTCTTGAGGTCCTAATGTAGTGTTGTTGTCGTGGGATGTGGAGTAGCTAGCTAGTATTGCGAAATGTGAAGTGACAAGAGGGGGGGGGGCTCATAGTATTCATGACAAACTTTCTTTTCGTCAGTTACTCCTTGAAGCACGTGCTGTTAATTTTGGTTAGTGAGAAATAAATGGAGGTACTAGCTTTTACACTGTTTCACATACTGTACATCACATCTGCCAGCCAATCCAGGTCCCCCCCCCCCCCACCAGGACATGACATCACCTCTCCACACTTCCTTTATCTCTCCGATTTCTCTCCTTCCATCCCTTTCTCGTTCTGTCCACCCGCCTCACCCACCCCTCAGTGCTTGAGGGAGAAGTCCCCTGTGTTGAGGCGGGGCCGAGGCAGGGCCCCGAACATTTCTGTCCCATCAGTGGCTCCGGGTGCCAGCAGGGCCTTCATGCTGGCAGCGATGTGCTCCAGGTCAGCGCAGCCCACCTGAAAGGCAAGCACACAGGGGCTGACACGGCGCAGGAGGGAGTGCACCATCCAAAGCAGTTTCATTTAAAAGCACCCCCCCCCCCCCGCCACCAAAATGCTGAAATACAGTGGTTGTAAAATATTTGCCCAGCACGACCTCACACAAATGTCACACGCTCTCTTTAACAGGTCACGTGAACTGATGGAGCCGTCGTGGCCATTAGCTGGTGGAGCCGAACGCTGAGGGCTGAATAGTTTCTTTGTCTTGGTCTTCAGACAGCGTGAAATCTGTCAGGATCAACCGACACCAAAAAAAAACAAAAAACTGAAAAGCAACAGCTCGCTCAATTATTAATTCTTTCATTGTGTCTTAATTGTTTTTCCAACTTTCAGGATGTCTGCTTTTGAATTGAAGTCAGGCTGATGGAAAGCGGTTACGTATGTTAAAGGTTTATTCTAAAATCAACGAGTATATTTGATGGAGTGACATTTAGCCACTCTCATCATGATGGGGACACCTGTTTGCCTTAAAATATATTAGAGATTCTTTCATAATAACTGTAGTGCCAGGACCAGGGCAGACATGGGAGGTGTCTTGGTACTAAAATGCACACGTTTTGTTTTTAAGTAACACTTTATAAGACCAAATCTACTGATCTGTATATCTGTTCTGAATTAAAAAAGATCAAATATAAACCTCCTAGCTTAGCCTTGTAACCGGTTGTGAGCTTTTGTTCTCATTTCACAGCGCACATAAACACCAGCACTAAGTTTCTGTATTGTTGAATTATTAACTACTAGCTGAGCAGTAGCCTCGAGGAGTGCTGGCGTTTTCGTGTGTGTCACGAAACAAGCGGGTTACCTGGTTACACCCGAGCCTTACTGATCCAGCTGCAGTATACGAGAAGCAGAGCTCCTTCACTTTCAAGCACCGGCATCAAACCCATGAGCGGAGGAGTCAATATGTGATGCCCGCGACGTGCGTTGGCATTCAGTGATATTACAAGTAAGGCGTGTGGGAGTTAGTGTTCAGGCCTTTTCAGCACACTCAGCGTTTTCAACATGTTTAGTCTATAGTGAGGAAACACAACAGATGAATCCAAACGGATAATCTGTTTTCTCTCATGGCGCAACAAATTTTAACCCCATCTTCTGAAGTTAACCGGGTTAGCCATGCAGGATAGGTTGCCGTGATGATCTGCCCCGGTTAAAAGTGAGCTAATCCCAAAGCTAGCTGGCTAACCCACTGATCCCGCCGTGCGAGGCAGGCCAAAGAACATCTTGATCTCTGCACGCAAACCAGCAGCACCCGTCCTCTAAAAATGCTGCGTTCTCACCCGTTCGCCACTGTTGCCGTCTCCTTGAGCACCTCTGCTTCCCCTGCAGCCCCACGCGGGCACAGATACAGGCAGCGAGCGCGCCAGAGCCATGGGGTGGGCGTGGCGGGACGAGTATGCAGCCGGGCCCACAGCCATGACGCGCGACGGCGGAGGAGCGTCCTCGCTCAATGAGCCTATGGGAGGGGTGGAAAAAATGCATGTGGATAATGAGCTTCGCGCATGCGACCACCTTCAGTCAGCATCCCAAATCTCTTACCGTCAGTGCTCTCTTCCTCCCCGTCTGACTCAAAGAACGGCTCGCAGTCGCGAGACAGAGAGTCCTCGTCCATGGAGAAGACACCTGAAGCGAAAGGACGTTAGAAGCGATGCACATCAAAGCGTTTGAAAAGACACGGAAGAACTGCGTCGCTCCTCACCGGCACTTTCATTCCCGTAGGGTCTCCTCTCATCCATGTCCTCCTCCTCCTCCTCCTCGTCCTCACACTCTTCTTCCAAGTCCACAATCCCAGACCTCTGTCTCCCCCGCTCGGCCTCCAGAGCACCCTTCTCCCGTTCCCCCTCCCCGTTCCCGTTCTGCCCGGCGCCCGGCCCGGTCACGGCTCCTGGGCTGTAGATTGACGGGTAGTTTTGGGAATACAGTCTGCCATTGGGACTGACTCCGCCCACCCCGCCGTCTCCTGTAAAGCTCTGGAACAACAACAACAACAGAATCCACCGCATTATGGACGTGAACATCGCGAATGAGCGTCACAGTGCAGTACGCAGCACATGCGGGACACTCACCCCCCTGTGGCCGGGGTCTAAGGTCAGCTCAGCCACCAGCTTGGTGCCCCCCTCTCCCCCTGACTGGCGTGTGTGCTTTTGGGCTGTTAGCATGGTCGTGGAGTGCAGCACGCCGATGTCATCCACGTAGCGGCGAGCTGACTCCGCCAGAAACCCCTGACCCCACACATTATAGGAGAAATCACACTCCTTAGGAAAGGCACTGGGGCTCTCCCGTTTCCTCCTTCCATCTCCGTCTCCGGCCGACGACCGGAACTTCTTACACGCTGTAAGTATGGCCAGGTCGCAGCCAGACTTTTGGCAATAGGTTTCCGCAGCAGCAAGCAGCGCCAGCCAGCTCTCTCTGTGGTTGTCTGGGATCTCGGGCTCGGATGCGTGGGTGATGGAGGCCATAATGGTGCTATGTACCGTTTACAGCGTTCTTATATGGCCTGACTGATGAGATAACTGAGTATTGCTGATGAAGAATGACTTTTGACTAATCAGAAGCTTGGACAATGGTTTATTTTGGGGGGGCACCAAACTTAATACAGCGTTGACGGGTAACTTTGGTGGCGTTTTTGGTAGAGCTTGCTGGAAATGCTGAGGAACCACTTTGCTTATGCGTCCTCTGTCCTGCTGGTGTCGGGCCAGTTGTTGCACTGGTGAAGATGCAGCGGAGGATGATGGTCTGCCAGGCAGAGAGGCACTGGGTGACTTTAAGATATGATATATTGGGCGGCGTCCTTACACACTGGAGAGCCAGGGGAGAGAAGAGATGTTGCCACGTTGCTGGTGATACCTGGGGTGGGGGACAAATAAAAATTCCACGTTAGTTTGGCTGTAAGACTTGGCAGAAAAATGGCAAAACACGTCGGTTATGGTAAACGGCTGCAGCTTCTTCTCCCTCCTCCAGATGCGACGCACGAACTGAGTGAGTGCACATTTAAATACGTGCAGATAAACGTCTAAAGACCACCTGTTATCTGCCTGTCGCAGACCCCCCCCACCAGCCACTGGACACCAACCGATGCTAACTACTGTAGCTACTGTAGCTTTGCAGCGACCCTGCTCCCTATTGATCCCCTTCACTGCCATCTTTTGCAATCGCTCCTGCCTCGTTTTTGAAGGTGCAGTGCTGCGGACGGCCGCTCTCACAGCTGCGGCAGCTGTTGCCGCTGTTGCTGCTATTGTTGTTGTTGTTGTTGTTGTTGACCGCGGTGTGTATTCAGTGTTGTGTGTGCAGCCTCCCCATGATGGAAAACACATTTCACCTCCATCTTTCGGGCTTCAGCAGGAGCCGAGACGCGCGGCTACAAAGTGCGGAGTCGACGGGAGGCGTCCGCCTACCTGTCCGCGTTCTTCCTGCCGCGCCGCCAGATGTTCATCGACCCCAAACTTTACTTCTGCTTTGTCGTGTGTGTCCTGCCTTCCCCGACGGGTTCTCTCCCCTAGCTAGGCTCGACACACCAGCGGCAAGAAGCTGGCGGGGATTAACAGTGGCGCTTCCGGTTGAGACCTTCAGAGTAAAAGCAGCGCCGATAGACGTGCCTGTGCTGCGTGGGAAGAAAGGGATCGTATCCAAATGTGGAATGTGCGTGGGGTTTTCTTTTTCTTTTTATATAACCTTTGTTTTATGTCCGAAGCCACGTCCAGTCACATATGACACGTTCTGCTCTCAGCAAGCATCGGTGATCCATTAAGTGAGTCTGTAGTTTCTAGGATATTATGGACTATTCATAACATTATGCGTACTCTTCTGGGACAGCCGGGCCGTAATTAATCGTAGCGTGCACGAAATGTACGACGCGACGGAAGTGTTTTACTTTGAAGGCCGATGGAGTGTCTCGCGTCCGGCTCCGCTTCGGCTCGCGCCGGCCGCCTCGACGCGGCCCTGACGTCACCTGTTTACCGAGTCCCGGTCGAGCGCACGTAGCACACGAGACCGAGTGTCTGTGGGCGGGCTCGTACGCGCACGGCTCTCGTGCACGCGCGCACCCCACCTACCAGCTGCTCGCACCTTTTTGTTTTTCAAAAGAAAAGAACACCGAGATACATGTAGAGGTACAAGTGTCAATAGTGGTGTTCTGGTCCGGCATTTTAGTATTAGCATCAAAGTAACTAGTAACTGAGGATGTACTGTAGCGCAGTAAAAAGTACCATTTTTACCTCAGAAATGCAGAGTAGAAGTAGCACAAAATGGAAAGTACCGGTGCGTCAAAATCGTAAAGTAGTTGACAAATGTACTTAGTTCCATTCCTCGGTTGTTATGACAAACATGCTGCTCATAACCGCTTTAATGCCAGAACAAACATTATAACAGTATGGACAAGTTGTCATTAGTGTGGTTCTTTGGAATAGCACGAGTACGCGTTTGCTTCCCTCTAGTGGTCGCGATGAACAAGTGCAGCAAAACAAACGTAACGCTTTTCCGGCCAATCCTTTCAAAATAAATGTGCGTGGCCAAACTGAAGCGGGCCAACTCCACCAGGAAGTAGCATTACTGTCCGACATAACGCACGCGTGAGCGCTCGCTGTCGTATGATGGCATTTTTCTATAAAAAAGTAAAAGACATAAACCAAAGCAGAATTTGCACTGCGGCCTGATTGACGGTGCTGCCACGACGTCAGTTTGTGGGCGGGGCTTTTCGGAAGCAGGAAGTCTGACGTAACGTTTATTTTGGAAAAACCAAGTCGAGGCACGGAGGCGACGGAAGAATGGAGCAAAGCGCTGAGGATTACAAGGTACCCCCCCCGCCCCCCCGCCGGGTTTGTAACGACACGCCACTGCCCGTGTTTTCAACGTGTTGACGGTCGACAGCGGTCCTTCCTCCCGCTCGGCCCGTACAGTTTTGGGCTGGACCCGCTCGAGCTCGCCGTCAGCGTTAGCCGACGTTGACGCTCAGCAGCTAGCGACGTTCGGTAAAGATGCGGCTACGCGTTGTCACGTGGCTGAACGCCAGACGTCGGACTCTCTGCCGGTGTCGCCGGCCGACACCTTGTATCGACAGCCGACAGCGGTCGGTGTGAAGTCCGCCGGAGTCTCTTCGCTCTCCGGGCGGCCGGTTCACCTCCCGACCCGACAGAGGTCACGTGATGTCCGTCCTGTCAGCAACCGGCTCTTTGTTGTGCGAGTTCACGTACCTGCCACAGGAAGTACGTTCGCTATGTGATGGAGGCACTTCGGGCCTGGGCGTGTTGTTTTTGGGGCGTGTGCGTGTGATCACATGTGTCGCGGTTCATGCAGTGGAAGTTAAGATGAACTCACTTCACTTCACAAACTAGAATCCGCGTCAAGAGTTGTCGTTTGTTGTACACATGCAAGGAAAGTGGCTTGGTGCTGTTGATGCACAAACAAACCCCCCCAAAGGTATAGCAGAAATATCTAAAACACAGAAATTACAGTAAGATAAATAGAGTTTTGGGACTTGTTAGTGAGCCCCGCTGTCATTGGGAAGAAGCTGTTTAAGTGGCTTGAGGTTTTGGTCTTGATAGACATTCTCCCAGATGGCAGTCTCTGAAAGAGGTGGGCTCTGGGGGTCGGCGACGGTCTTCCCTGCCCTCTTCCTGGTCCTGGAGTTGCAAAGGCCCAGCAGAGATGGCAGGTTGCAGCCGGTGACCTTCTCGGCCTCACCGACTGATCCGCTGCTGTCTGCCTTTAAGACAGACGGTGGCGAAAACCATAAAACACGAGGCAGAGCCAGTCCCTAAGAAGTGCCACCGTTCCCTGGTTCCAGCTTCACACGTCGCTTTTCTTTTGTCATATATGGAAGTACGCAGCAATCAATTCTAAGATGTGATATCTGTGGGGAAATAAACCGGCCACTTTCACAAATGTTTAACATTTTATGGCAAAAAATCAAAGGTCAGAAAGTAATCAGCAGATTGATGGACGATGAAATCGTCATTAGTGTAAACCCACTCACCATTACTGGAATCTGGCACAACCTGCAGTGAGACGTCTCTCTTGTTTCAGCTTACATTATTTTAATGCTACTTCACGTTTCTTTTTTTCTTACTGCTCCTCAGCTGATATTTGAGAAGGAGGGGGTGTACCTCCACACAAATGCCAAGAGGAGTAACCACGACACGACCATCCCAGGATTCATCCGCATTGTGGAGCGGGTAAGCAAAGTTGTCTGAGTCCAGGTTGTCGAGATGCAAGGCGGTAAAATCTAAATAAAGCACCGGGTTTATTAACCGTGCGTTTGTTTTAGGCCGGCGTGCCGGCTTTAGAGTGGAGCCCGCTGGAGGATGACGGCCGCAGTACCCCTGCTGTACTCTACACCAAGAAGGTCAGTAATCATCTCTATGCTACTCGTGAAAAGACGAAACAACTCTGTGAGCGTTATTTCTGTCTCGAGTGTAAATCCTATCAACCCACTTGTTGCCAATTAGGATGGAGAAGGAGGGGAGGAGGATACACACTTCGACCCAGGCTACGAGCCAGACTGGGCAGTCATCAGCACAGTGAAGAAAGATCGAGAACACGTCCCAGTCAGAGATTCCGGTGCAGTTCTGCTAACACTAAAGTCACTGTGATGACATCATGTTGAGACCGCATGCATTAAATGAAACGTCTCCTATTTTTGCCTGCAGGTCAGTGGTCGTTCTCGCTGCCTCTCTCAGAGTTGTATTCCCTTCGGAGGGCGCGCTTCTCCTTGGGTCGAAACTTCCTGGTGCTGACTAGTAGAGGGGGCCACCCGCTGCCTCCTCTGCACTTCCACAGAGGAGGAACCAGGGAGCTGCTGAGGGCCCTGAACCATTACATCATCCTGGACCAGTAAGTACGACCGCCGATGTGGAGTTTGAGACCGAGCTGACGAATCGCATGTGTGGGGAGAACATCACGCGGTTTGTTTTGTCGTCACCAGGTCACCGGTTGACGGGCGGCTCTTCCTCGCCTACCCTCATGACTCGGGTGCCCTCTCTCAGTCCTTCGATGAGCTGCAGCTCCTGGATGACGGAGGCTCGGATCTGGTTTCGGTCATTTGTTTTTATTTTTTTATTTCTTTGTAGTTGAAAGAAAACACATACCGTAATAATGTCATTAATGATGTTAACCGATAATTTGAAGCTGCATTAGAGCACATGTTGATCACAGAATCTAATTTATTAGCTTGTTGTTGTCACACTCCAGCCAACACACAGTTCCCACCTCTAACCTTCACTCCCACTCACATGTTTAGTCTCTCCGTTCTCACTCAAAGTCTAAAAACTCTGTCCTCGTTCTGCCTGAGTAGAGGTTCATCCATGACCCGTATGCCACTACATTCGGTGGATTCTCCAAAGTCACCAACTTCTTCAAGGCGGCACTTCGGCCTCCAGATTCCCCCGTCTACTCGCGTGGTGTTCAGGATCACGGTTTGCCCACCCAGCATGACGAAGAGCCCGGCTTCGAACTCATCACCTGTGTAAGAGATGGAAACAAAAAAAAAAAACACAATTTAGAGCACGCAGTCGTGTCTAATGCACAGAGATTACAGATTGTTATAATGCTCAAAGACATGTCATGAATCAGTTGTTAATGGTGGTGTCTGTCTTTCCATTAAGGGGGTGGAGCTTGGTCCCAGACCAGACGTGACCAGGGGACAACCTCTGGACAAATGGGAGCCGTTTCTGGACCCGGAGGGGCGGGTGAAGAACCCAGAGAGGATCAAAGAGCTTGTGTTCAGAGGGGTAAGACAGTAAATACAGTACATCTGGAAGACACGCCTTGGTCACCTTTTTCAGCCCTCTATGTAGCAGATGTGTGTGTTTTCATCCCGTTCTTGTCCTTTGCAGGGCGTCACAGCGCCCCTGAGGAAGGAGGTATGGAAGTTCCTCCTGGGCTTTTATCCGTGGAACAGCACCGCCAAGGAAAGAGAGGACATCCTGCGGGTCAAAACGTTAGTGACTTTATTACCGCTTGACGGTTAAAGGAATAGTTTTACATTTTAGGAAATAATCTTGTTAGTTTTCTTGCAGAGAGTTAGCTGAGGAGATCGATACCACTTTCACATCTGTGCAGTAACAATGAAGCTACCACCAGCAGCCAGTTAGCTTAGCTTCCACAGTTTTTCATTTTTGTACAAATTAAACAAACGTGATGTAAAATGTTAATCAGGGACCTGTAGAGGTCTTCTCATGTGGATTTTGTTCATTCTGGACTTGTGGAGCTAGGCTAGCTGTTTTCCCCCCCGTTTGCAGGCTTTGTGCTAAGCTAAGCTAGCTAATGGACTGGATTTACCTTAAAGTGCTATCAAGCTTCTCATTGAACACATTTCCCAGAATGTCAGCCTCCCTTTGATGTAGTCCATCACTGTAACGCCTTTCTGTGTCTGCAGCGACGTGTACTTCAGGATGAAGGTGCAGTGGAAGTCCGTCAGTGAAGAGCAGGAGATGAGGAACTCCCTCCTCAGAGGATACAGAAGCCTGATAGGTCAGCGCCGCAGTCTGTCAGTCAGAAGCTGTGTTCATTGTGTCGCTCAGCTGCCTGTGCGAGAAAGTTGAACCGTCTTTGTTCTGTTGTGACAGAGCGAGACGTCAACAGGACAGACAGACACAACACGTTCTTCTCTGGGAACGACAACCCGGGCCTGACGCTGCTTCATGACGTGCTGATGACTTACTGCATGTACAACTTTGATCTCGGTATGCGTTTCTGAATTGTTGGTACCAACACAGACAATACAGTAAATGTAACTAAAGAAATAATAATGATTTATTTATCATAAAAGGGTTGTTGAAACAAGAGAATCGCATGTCTTTAACAACTCTTAATCTTAATCCTTTATAAAGTACCAGTGACAATTGTCATCTTTTACTGTTAAGCAAAGATGGGTAAAGAACTGTGTGTGTTAACAAGCAAACCATGTTGTTTGAAGCAAAGACTCTTCTGAACAAAGGCTGCACTGCCCAAAGCAGTTGTTAAGAGTACAGTTGATGTTTTTAGGCTAAAGGAGTGTTTTTAGATGATCTGGTCGCTGACGATCAGTCAGGCAGTGTGTCCACGCCACCCTGACACTGCTGTGTCCACCCGTGCAGGTTATGTCCAGGGGATGAGTGATCTCCTGTCTCCTCTCCTGTTCGTCACCCAGAACGAGGTGGAGTCTTTCTGGTGTCTGACAGGCTTCATGGAGTTGGTGGTTAGTAGAAATCTCGACCTTGGAATTTCACACACACACACAAGTTCAGGATTTGTGGTTCTACTTTAATTCATTAGAGACGTCACACGCTATTAACTCAGCAGTGGTTTTATTGTGGTTTGGATGTCTCTCAGTTTGGTCTGTGTTGTCTTTCCTCTTGATCCCCTGCAGCACCAGAACTTTGAAGAGTCTCAGGAGGCCATGAAGCAGCAGCTCCTTCAGCTCAGTATCCTGCTGAAGGCTCTGGACCCGGAGCTGTGTGACTTCCTGGGTTAGTCAGCCAATCCTCATCCAGTCAGACTGGACTGGATTAAACCACAGGCAAAAAACTGGGCACAGACGTTATTTGGATTCATTGTTATGTATAAATGTAAATGCATGATGAAAATGTATGTTAAAGAGGAAGTAATTAACTAAAAGTCATGGATTTCCAGGATACAGGATATGCAAAACATGCTTACATCACTCTCGATGTTTACAGGGATTCAGTCTTCACTAAAACACATTTCTTTCACCCATCAGACTCTCAGGACAGCGGCTCTCTTTGCTTCTGTTTCCGCTGGCTGCTCATCTGGTTCAAGAGAGAGTTCTCCTTCGAGGACATCCTCACCATGTGGGAGGCGAGTGCACCGGTTTACTTTGTGAATCAGCCGAAGTGCAGTCAGCGACTACGTTTCCATGCACAGAATATTTATATTCCCACTAAGATGTTTACACGGCTAATGAAAATTAATATTCCACTAATATTCCCGTTTATATGCCACCGTGCAAACTCCAGCTGTGTGATGGGGCTTGGTGCCCTAACATGTCGATATTTGCTCATATCCCAAAGCCGGTTGATATCCAAGTCTTTCATGATGTTTAAAAGTAGGTATGTTTCTCCTTCCCAACAGAAACCTTTCTTTTGAGCATGCATCTCCACCCCAGCCTGGCAAACTGTCGGCTGGTTGGTTTGTTTGCACAGAGCTGAGCGTGAACAGGCGAGAGGCCGTGAATGTGCCGTCTTCATGTCCAAAGAACGCTGCTAAAGCCCGAGTAATATCTGCATCTCCCACGTGTCTTAATCTGGAAGTGCCTGATTCGGAATATGGCCTAATCCAGAATATCCTAACGGAATATGGCCTGTATCAAATTTGGAATAATAGTGGAAACTTTGTTTGCATGTAAACATAGTCAGTGAGACAAACAGTCGGACTCCCTTCGCTCCTTTTAAATGTGTTAAACTTCATATTACGATGATTAACATCCCTTCGTGTTAAAAACCGTTCGTCTGAGCATGTCTGAGGAAACATCTGGTCTGTTTTTGGATATGGTGCTATTAACCTCATAGTGTAAAAAATCAAAATGAGTCTACAGCAAATATCGTCGTGTAACATCTTATTTTCTTCCTCAGGTCCTCTGGAGTCGACTTCCATGTGACAACTTCCACCTCCTGATCGCCTGTTCAATCCTGGAGTCCCAGAGAGGAGAGCTGATTGGCTCAGACCACGACTTTAACACTATTCTGAAGGTGTGTACTGTTACTTTGTGTCACTTTGTCTATAAATGACGCTCCTTTTCATCTGTGACGCTCTTCCCACGTTGTGACCCCTCTTCAGCACATCAATGAGTTGACGATGAAGTTGGACCTGCAGAGCGTCCTGCGAGGAGCCGAGGCCATCTACCTGCAGCTGGTTCAGTGCAAGGCAAGAGGCGCTTCATGGGCCAATCACATTCAGCTCCTCCGTCTGTGTCCAGATTAGATCTCACAGCTTGATCTCACATTGTTAGAACTGTGCCTGTGTTTTAAAAGCTAAATCTAAGAAACAGAAGCTGTGGCCACGTCTACACCTGTGATTCCTAAACCCCCACGTGGGATCCTGACCTAAATCTGAAGGGTTCCAAGATGATTAAAGACGTAACAAGATTCTATTATGCCAAATAATTCTGACCTTTCTCTGATATAATACCGAATACTTTATGGTCTCCGAGTTCAAATCCTCCAAATCTGAAAAAGAACAGCGACTCTTTGCTTTCAGGAGGGGCCACAAGTAGACGTTTCTTCGTTTCATGGGGTCACAAGGCAGAAGTCATGGGAATCGGTGCTGCTAGACTAATTGTGTAAATGTTTGGCGCTGTTGGATGTTAACTAATATGAGACGAGTCTTTACACACAAACACTCCTTATTTTCGTATTGAAAAATCCTCCAGCAATGGTCATTTTTGATACCCAACAGGATCACTTTTTAGCATTTCAATGAATTTGGAAAAGTCAGGAAAGATTATGGCGATTTAGAAAAGCAATCATTTCCCAGGAATGTATGAAAAATGACTTTCTGCTGCTTTTTCCACCCAAACTAACTTAAACCAAAACAATAAAAAACAAAGCAGTATTTGTTGACACCCCCCTCCCCTCCTCTGCCCTCCCCAGGAGCTTCCCCTCAAGGTGCAGCAGGTTCTGGGTCTCTACATCCCCTCCAGCTCTCAGGAGGACAGCAGCCCAGACTCCCAGGCCAGCGAGACACAACGCCTCCTCAGCCGACCGCAGGCGGGAGCTGCTTCATGTAGCTCGGCTCGCGGTCCCAGCTCTCCGTGAATCTGTGGCTCCGCTGGTGCACTGACAGTCACCACGACGCGCATGGAGGAGGATATTTATACACGGAAGAAAAAATTATCTATACAAACTGTAAAGGATTTAATGAGATGGATTGAAGACTGTCGTTTCTGTTTGCCAGAGGCAGGGGGCGCTGGCGGGGCTTTTTACTTTTAATATGCCCATGAATGTTACAATTCAAGATGTTGAAACACTATAGTTTGTGTTGTCCTGCTCCTTCTCCACGTTGACTTGTTCACATGTCCCCCCCCCACGTTGATGCTGCTGTGTCACCTTTCCACAAGTCATTTAACAATAATTACTTTCTACTTTCAGTGCATTTTCTTTTAGCTTTCCCTCGCGTCCCCTCGCCAGTGCTCCTGAAAGTGGAAAGACATAAAGGAGAAAGTCACTGGCAGCACCGTGTTCGTACTCGTTAATGCCATTCCAGCCCTATGCAAACTTCTTGCATGCCTTCTAGTTTTCACAAGCGGCGCAGTCATATTTTAAGCCTTGTAATTATCTGTATAATGCCATAACGTTTTCATCCGCTGAGTATTACCAAATAAATGGTTGAATCTTAATGAAGTGGGTAGGGTGTATAAACCTTTGTTACAGAGCACTGCCACATAACGCCGCATTTAAACCCACCAGTTTGCCCCCGCTGAGGTAATAACTAAATATTAGACTCTAATGCAACATAGCACCACAAAGTGACCATACAGTTCAATCAACACCTCTTTTAAAATGGTTTCAGCAAAATCAACATTATGAACACGAGGGTGGCATTCGCTGCATTAGTTGTACATTCAACAACAACAACCACCATGAAGCTCCATGACAGGAACCAGATCCCTCACGACTGATCAGTTTCACCTCGAGTTCAAAATGATCCAGATGTGTGTGGACGAGGATCCCCGAGCAGAGAGAGCCGTCTGGAGCCAGAATCCCGGAGAGGTACCACCACGTCAACGAGCACTCGTTATCTACACATTTATTATTTGGTAAAAGCAAATGTAATGAAATGATCTAAACTCTTTTAGTAATTGGTTAATAAGACACTGTAATGCAGTTGTTAGCAGATATGAGGTACTTCCAAGTGTTAACATAATGTCAATGTATTTGTCGTGTCGACAGCTTTAACTCATCCTGTGAATAGAAACGGATAGAAAATGACAATATAACAGTTGCAATTATGTAAAATGTGTCTTTGTAGGAAAAGTTATAATTGTTGGAAATGTTACATTAATCAACTCTGATAATGTCCTGCTTATAACTACATTATAAGGTGCTTTATTATTTATACATTTATTATTAAATTATATGTTTATATACATATATAGTCATTATTCCAGCGTATGTTTGTTCATGCATGTTAACTTGTGAACTGGTTAAACCTTGGCGGGGGGGGGGCGCGGGGGGGGGGGGG
>JAVQJF010086606.1:0-14219 GCA_036023855.1 Gadopsis marmoratus
TGTTTTGTTTTCGTATTGTGTTTATTAATGCTGAGTAGACCGACTCTCGTCCTGCACATTTCATTGCATAGTTGACTCTGTTAAACTGCATATGACAATTAAACTTGAAACTTGAAACTTGAAACCTGACAATTGGGTCCGATGCAACGTAACATATAAAAACAACCAAGTGCTGTGTGACTGACTGGCCCAGGCGAGTTGGCTGCTGGGCCACTGTGAATATTCATCCCCCTACTTTCAGGTGTTACGGTAGCTAATAAAGTGATAACGTCTAAGGCAGCGTGAACATGCTCAGCGTGCACTGTCAGGGACTGTGGTCCTGCGTCCTTCCGCAGGATGTATGAAGACGCACAGAACAACGCGCTGACGCACGCACCCACACGGCCAAAGGCTGCAGAAAAGGCATTCTCCCAACAGTGAGCCCGAAATAACCAGCTGCCAGACAATCATCAGATGCCATGGCCTGTAGCGGCGGCTCTTCAGAATGAAGCAGCCAGAGCGTAGCCGATATCTTAGTCCCGTGTTGGGGTTTTTACTTCCGGCATGGGTGTAAGTGACGGTGTAGCTGGTGAGCTATCAGCCGATATGTTGAGCTTCGACAGCTCCATGGTGAGCAGCCTTTGTTACACTACTACTACTACTACTAAGTGAGCTACAGTTAGCTGTATGAGGCAGTAACCGTCTCCTTGAAACCCCAGGATTTCTATGGGGCGAAAATTGGGATTCCGTACACGAGGCGGAAAAATTTGTTTAATTTCCGAGGCGGAAATCGCTCAATCTGTGGACAGTCAAGCCAATAATCCCATTAGGGGTCGTGTCATGAGATTTATCTTCTTCTGAAAAGCGAATAGAGGTTATGGAATGAGCTGAGGACGCTGCATCATCCCTTTGCAGGGAGAGGATGTCCCTTCTCTTGACGCATTCGTCATGACTGCCAGGCAATGGCGCCAGCGTAATGGTATAGGACTACGCCGAGGGGGGTGTACTCCCACAGTGAGACACCGCACAAATGTTCAAAAGAGAACCTCGACTGCACGTGACAGAAGACAAAAATGACACAGCTTCAGTTTTGGCCTAATATTTGTCCGTTTGTCAACAACAGCACCGTCAGCTACCTTTTGTTCCCTCACATGACAACATACAAGAACTGCGCACACACACACACACACACACACACACACACACGGAGTCATCCGAACACTGACATGCACTGTTCATTTAGCGGGTGGTTGGAAAGTACAAATCAACACGTTTCCACTCACGTCACTGCAAACATTTATTTCTCTCTGTATATTTAGCTGCATGCAGCGATGATAAAACACACTTACTGAACAAACCTCACAATGAGGGACTTGGGAGTGAATCCTATATACTGTACTGTGGTTCTCACATCATTTCATTACATTGTGTGGGCCCTTGTAAACTGTATGTGCAGGCCCTTTCATTATGATTCACTGCAGGTGAAGAAGGACATTTACACAATGGCTTTGTAAAGCATATTCGCCACCAAGATATAATATCAGGTTGGGGATTTACAACATTAAGGCCCAGTATGACGAGATGAAACCCAGCCCCTGGTTCCCTTTGCGCTCGGATCATGAAGATGAATGCAGCCGAATAAAAAGCAATTACAACAAACAATGTCTGACAAAGATGAATATGCAGACAAAACAAACAGAGGAGGGAGGCTTGCGATTGGAGTGTGTTCTCAGTGGCTGATGCATACCTTCCCGCCATCCATAACATTCAGCCTCGTGACCACACAAAGGTGGAGGGCAGCCACTGTTAAAAGAGGAGTTCACCTATTGCCTCTTCTAATTCGTCTACAACAACGGTTTTCAGCACCTTTCTCGCTCACTGAGACGATGAGATGGATGAGAAGTGATTGAGTCGTAACTCCTTCGTGACGCTGCTCCGTTGATCTCTTTGGCTGACAGCAGAGATTAACGGCCATGCACCTGATTGCATGCCACCATTCATGGGAAAACCATTTTCTGCGGAGTCCTGTGGAAAAGCAGTACACTTCCTGTTCAGTCGCAGAGTGGTGAACAGCACATTCTTTGGCGGGCCTTCAGTGTCTCTGTTAAAGGGATTTGTTATGCCGTTTTTACAGAGTGGGTACGCTTCAGACCGATGCGTGCGACTGAGAGAGCTGCTCGGTTTTTGTGGAAACAATAATTGAGGTGCCAGATAATCACGCTCACTGTTTTCTGGAAAAACTGTTGACTTTTCTGCTCAAGGTAATTTGAACTTCAAGCCACCGTGGTGTAACACAGCAATCAGGAGTCAAATACAGCCAGCAAGGAGCACATAGAAAGGCGTTCCAATGTTTCAGAGTGACAGAAAAATTTTCCGGTGAAAGGCTACACAGTGAGATCTTTTATGGTGTAAGATTGGTTTTTAATAGCCAGGCGAATATTTCGAATGAGGGGCATTCACAAGGTCAGGGAATTAAAGCGCACAAATACAGGAGCTGGTTGGCTGTTTTTGTTACAGTAACAATAACAACCTCACAGTAAATTACAACCGGGCTCAAACCATGAGCCATGATGAGGGACAGCCCGAGACAGCCAAATGGAAAGATGATATAAATCTGAGATGCTACATCTATTCACTTTAGAATGCACAAGTTGGAAATTATGAGGAGTTTTTGGTTAAAGGGTGTGGGGAGGATGAGGTCGGAGATGGAGGTATTTTCCATCCATTAGTGGCATAGCATGAGATACACACATAATTCACTTTCCACATCTTCACCCAATTAACTAATCGCATCATAATCGAGTGAGCTCTGGCTGGATGTTTCATGTCAGTGAGAAGTTATCGAGCCCCGAAAGCCAAGCAAAGCTTTCTCATTCACACACACACACACACACACACACACACACACACACACACACACGAGCGGCGGTAATCTAACATTATATGAATGAAAACAGTTGATGCAACAATATAAGCCATTTCCAAATACATGGCAGCCTATGTTGACATATAAGGGAGCTTTGTTGCATCTTCCTCTCCCTTGTTCTGTTTGGGCAAAATAAAATAAAAAACTAAATAACAAAAAGAAAACGAAATGGCATTTTATTCTGATTATCAGGCTGATTTAGTGACTCCTCATCAAAGCTAGGATGGGATACTGTCAACGAGTCCTTCCAAGTAAACAGAATACATTGTTTGTTATTCCTCTCTACAAAGACGAGTGGTTTCCGATCTGACAGCGGAATCAGCAGGAAGACATGATTTGTCAGTGCCTTCAAAACTGTCAACTAATGTTCCCCCCACACAAATATATGCAGAAAGAATCTATTTATTCCAACCACAGAGGAACGATCAGATTAAGTGTTTACATGGTTATTAGGCACTAACATTTCAACGCAGTTCCTTCCAATCGGGCCAGATCAAGTCAGTGGGCATATTTATTCTGATTGGGTTATTATTCTGATATTAGGGTCAGCTACTGGCACACGTTCCTTCACTCCCGACAGACACAAGTCATAATTTCTACAGGCGCTAGAGGCCTTTGTCAATTGAACATAAACATTACTTTTGCTTTTGGGCTTTACTGCAACAACTGATGCTGCTGTTTTTCTTCTAAGGGCTGTTTCGATTTAGAGAAGATGACGGTTTGAGGTGATCAGCTAAACCACAAATGTAAAGAACAGATTTTTATTGAAAATGTATTTGCGAAAAGCAATATGAGTAGAGAAGCACCTTTTCAGTTCCATGTCAACGTCTAATCCAAACACAGTCCAATAGATTTCCAATATAATGGAGATTTTCTCAGATTTGCTTTTTTCCTTCCTCTCGTTCTTGAGGCTCTGTCAACCTGTTCAGTTCAGAATCTGATTAGACCTCTGAAGCTGCACAAAGTGCTTGGTATCACAAAACCACGGAAGCAAAATGTCCTCAGAGTAGTTTCTGATCAAATTAATCAGGATCAAAGAGGATGCAGAGTCGGGAGGACTTTATAATTGGCTGTATTTGGGAGATGGCAGCCCAGCAGAGAAACATTCAAACAGTAAAAGAGGGGAAAACAACAATGGCAGACAAAAAGCGTGCTATGGCCATTGATACAGAAAGGCCTACAGGTCTTTCTTTTGTCTCGGTGACAATGACATCCATGTTGTTGAATTAAGAATCAGACATCCATTCAGCCAGTCTGCTCTCAGTTTCAAAGCCAAACAACCCTCAAAGCAGATATTTGACAACAATGTTCCCTAATAGACATATTTGCAGGAGGACAATATGAATAATGGCCTTTTGTTTCCTCCACGCCTGGATGGCCAGTTATGCAAACATGTGCCACAAAAGCAGCGTACAGGTAGTTTCTTGTCCTCAGTTTCACTTTCAGGAGGTTTCAGGGATTAAAAAAAAGAAAATGAAAAAATGAATCAAACAATTAGCAATGGCAACAACATTCGTGCAAAGAGGGCATCAATAATAATGGAGTGGATAGAACAAATGGATTTTCCCACAGTGCTTTGACAGATGTGAAAGGTCTCCGGCCAGGAGAGACTGGCTGCCGTCCATCAGGCCTAATGCATCATTTTGAAAGGTAACTCAGCTAGCATGTATGTCTGTGTGTGTGTGTGTGTGTATTGCTGACACAAACTATTATTCCTTACTTCTCCATTCTCTTTTCCTTTGTGCCTCTGTTGCTTCCCCGCTGCAGTTTAAAATGCACACCGGCGAAGATGTCGATTTTTCTGTAGACTGCTTATTATGCTTAATTACTCCCACTGATTGGCTGTTGTCCCCTGTCAGGCCCAGGGGCTGCATGTGTGTGTGTACTGTATGTCTGCGGGTGTATGTGGGTGCAGCTATCAGCAAACATGATATCACTTCACATCGCATCCTTGCATGATTTATTTGGGTTAATGTGTTTGTGTGAGTGCAATTTCCCCATACATTCAGCCACTACACACGCTGCGTTACTTCAACTCACACTTTCAGAAGTTGGATATTCATTTTCACAACAGCAGAGTGCCAAAACAAGCCATTTGGAGAGTTGTTACGATATCCTCGTCCCTAAAATAAGATCTTATCTTCTTGGCCGCGAGCTCGACTTTATTCCATGTCCCCATTCTGCCTCATTCATGCTCAAAATCGCTTATTTTCCTCCTGCTTCAGCTGTTATCTTGAGTCTGATTCGAAAGGGAAAATAGATTGAGACGCTAATTAAATCTATTGGCAAACATTGCGCATTATTTTTTCCTCCATCTGATTTCCACAGCGTGATCTCTAGTTTCTCCTCCTTGACCTCCTGCAGCAGGTGTTACAGCACCTGTGTCCAGCCAGTGGCTACTTGGCTCGGGCCTCTGGCAGTTCAGCTACTTCGCACTACAGTGCAAGTGTAAGAGGTTTCACATCTGGAAGCCATTGCCTCACAATCTCATTATCAAATTACCAGGCTGAAAACACACTGGTGGTAGCAAGCTGCTGTTGTAGGCTGGAAAGCGAGAAGTTGCTACTGTATCAGACAGATAGACGTGGACACATAGGTTCCTGGTTCACACCGATAAAACCATATCTGGGAAAATTGTGCTTCGAAGAGATTTTGTTCTTTTCACACAAACATATTGTACATTAGCCAATATTACAGAAAGACTGCGCAGAGAAAATGAGGTGCAGTCAGAATGTTTTTAGCCTAGCTTAGCATAAAGACTGAAACTGGGGGAACTGTTAGTAGGGCTCTTTCCACAGTGAAATTAAGAAAGAGTTACGCCATATAAGTTCAACTAAAACCACTATCATGCAGGTGTATTTTTGCTACCCAGGCTAGTTGCTTCCCCTTGTTTCCAGTTATTATGCTAAGCTAGGCTTAGCATCTGGCGGTTTTAGCGCCATACTTAAGATTGTTATTTTCTTAACTTCTCTCATTCATTTATTTCGAAAAGAGAAAAAAACTGAACTATGTTGAGCTATTTCTTTAAAGGATCATTTTGGTTCATAACAACTTTGGTCTTATTTATGTAGTATTGGCCGTCGTCCCTATCGATTGTGAAATAGTGCACTCACCAAAGTAATTGCTCAAGTCCTCAAGATTACATGACAAAATTTGTCCATGCCAAGCGTTTTCTGACCGCCCATCAGCAGAACGATATAATTTATCTGTGCCTTCCAAAACCGCTACAAATCACTGTTGTAAAATAGATCTAAATAAAGTTTTACGATGTGACAATGCTGTGGTTTGGTTAGGGTTGGGGAAAGATCATGGTTTGGGTTAATATAAGTAGGCCTGCTTTGTTAAGGTTAGGGGAGCGCTGTAGTTCGGGTTAAAATGACATCTTCGCTGAGGTTAGAGGAGCCTCATCGTCATGGTTACATTAATAAAGCAACCATTTTTGTTGACCCATCATCCACCCTGTGTGGACCTGCCCTGTATAATAATCACCTCATCTTGCTGAAGTGGCAGTAGTGGGGCTCTACAGCAGCTTTCTTAAAAATAGCTGGCTGCCTAACCCCCCTGTGGCTATACCTCCTTCACTTGGAGCTGTCAAATCTTTGTGAAATTAGTGATGCCGCCATTAAATCTGACAAACTGCAGCGTACGGGAGACTGCAGACGATGGCATCATGGCTCATAGTAATTTACTGACAAGGCAGTTTGGCTGTGTATGAGACTGTTGACAGAGGAAATGATACAGCACTTGTCACCTCTTCTGCAAAAAAATGTAGACTGTGTGCTTTTCGGTGACGCTTTATGCTCAGGTTTTTATGTGTTGTAGGTCTGATGTTTAAGTACCACAATGATGTTCTTCTATATGACAAGTATTATGCTTTAAATGACCTGGCTTGTATGGGGGTGCCGTCCGACCACATCTAAGAATCACACGGACTCCCTGAGTTCTCTCCGATGGCTGTGTCTTTGGAGTCTCTAAGCAATGCATTGTTTAAAGGGGGGTGAGGGCACACACTTCAGTCAGTCTCTCCTCAGAGGCATTCATGGTGTTGCTGTCAGTCGTACACACAAAACCGACGTGGTTGTGTAAAGAATGAAAAAAAGAGAGCTTGGTTCAAACTCTGCCCTCTCACACCTCCACACACCTGGCCAATCGCTGCACAAAGCAGTGGAAAGTTTCAGAAAGTCATAAAAAAGGCCAGGATTCCCGACATCAGAAACGGGGGGCAACAGGCACTTCAATGGAGGCATACTGGCCTTAAAGTGTGAGGCAGCATTTAGGTGCATTGAGCTAAATGATAACATCTGCATGCAAACACGAAGTGCAGCTAAGGCTGACAGGAATCAGTTTTTCAGGTATTAAATATTGGTGAATATATTGACCTGATGACGGTTCTAGATGAAAAGTCAGAGGATCACCAAGGTTATTACAAATAATCGTGGGTAGAACATGAATCTCTGTACCAAATGTTACTGCGCCATCAAAGAGGTGTTAACATTTCAACCCAATGGTGGCGCTAAAGGACAAGTCGGGCGATTCATCTTCTGGTGACCATGAATAACTACCAAATTTCATGGAGATTTTTTCACTCTGGAGGTAAAATGGTGGCCCGACATTGCCATCGCTGTAGTGACTCTTCTAAGACAGCTAAAAACTAAATATATGATTATTTCCCTTTTATTATACTTTTATGTTCATATATTGTGAATAAACTTGTTTTATTCATGTGAATTCATGCCTTGTAGTCTGCAGCAGTGGATCTGTAGGGGAGAGTCTATGACCAGACTGAATACAATCAGTACTGTACAGTAGGTGCTTCAGAAAGAAAAGACGTCTGTACTGTATGAAACATGAACTTAACCTTTACTAAAACACACAAACTCCCCGCATACACTCACAAACAAACGTATCCACACACACACACACGTGCATACTGTGACGGCACCTGCATGTAGCGGAGGTCTCCGAAAGAAGAGTTAAAAAGTTCACTTAGGATGATGTGTAGAACTGTGTTATACAATCCATCTGCTCTGAGGGCACACGGGTCAGACACACAGGTAGCTGAGAGCCATTAGACACACAGATCTCTGGATTGCCTCTGAACAAACTCAACGCGAGGCATCAAAATGGGCTCGCGACAAACATACGGAGAGAAGAGGGTGAAATCCTGTGTCTAAATCCCTCAACAAACACGGGCTGTGGAAATGAATCGCTGTGAAATTCCGCCTGTAGTCAAGAGAGCTCAGAAAGACATCTGGTCCTGATTACACTACGCGCTGACAGCAGGATGTCTCCTCTCCTCTTTTTGTCTCTGCTTCATCAGTCCTCCTCTATCTGCCGTTTCTGCACGCCCTCCGCTTTTCTCAGCATCCCTCTGTCGCCGTCTCTTTCCTCCTTTCGCTCTCACTTTGTCTCAGTTTTCTCTGGCTCTCGTCCAGGAGTTCTGCTAATCCTATGGCGCTGTCTGCAGCGCTAGAAGCAGTAGTTTAGGAGGTAATAAGAGAGGGGTCTTAGCTCTCCAGCTAGACGAGGCCTGTGGTGGTTCTGCTGCTGGGGGATGATGACCGCCCTGTCACCTGGACTCACTGATCCCCTCACTGCTCCAGCTTATTTACAGCCCTTAAGGCTCAGCAAGGACAGACAGAGTCAGTACAGCCATAGCAGCAGCAGGGTGACACAAGCTCAGTCCATCACTGCAGCAACTGACATCACAATATTACATTTAGGACACTATACTATATAAGCTGTATTTTGTCTTATTCCACCATAACACTCTAGTAGAAAGTTGTTGCAGATTGGAGATCTGATCAAACTGCATTTTCAGTCTAGACCAGAGGTTTTCAAACTGTCAGGCACGCCTCCCCAGGGGAGTGCCGTTACTGCGTGAGGTGAAAGGCAGAGATTCACGATGTTAGTTCAGCTCATGGAGGCAATTACGGTACTTTAAAAACCGTTAGCATCCGACTGCCGCAATTTGCATCAAGAATCACGCTCCCCTCTTGGGAGTCATAACCCAGTTCCATCTGAACTTTTTGAGGAATCACTATCTCTGATGTCTATCGGCAAAGAAATGCCCGCTTAATCATAGAAAAAAAAAGATACTCCAGAACTTCACTGAGATTCTTCACGTTTTTGTTTCCTTCAGTATCAAAGTTATCCAGTGATGTTTGTCTGGACATCCGTGGATACATTGCAAACAAGAAAAGCAAAGCTTGTTAAAAGGGATAGACAGTCGTTATCGGTCGAGTGGGAGAGCTTTATGTTAATTCGACAAATCAAACTGTGTCCTATGTGGCAAAAGCCTCGATAGTCTGCCCAACACATGAAACAGCACAACACACACACACACACACACACACAGGCCCACCGACCAGTGTGGCCGGGGGTGTCAGATCGTGCCCTTTGGAAGCAAACATGTTCAATAATTCAGGAGCAGCTGAAATGCTTGGTAACATTACGTTGTTTTATTCTGCAAAGGGACAATAAAGTGCCTCTGTGTCATAGAGAGACAGGTTTTTAAGAGGGTAAGCGCTTTAAATGTTTAATGAACATCCGTCATGCTGATTGTATAAGGGTAGCAGTACCCATGTTATTTCCTGTTGGTGCCTAGAAAGAAAGAATTGGCAAGACGGCAAATCAGCCTAATTGGCCAAAGTGCTTTCTGCTGTAAGACAATTCTTGCCGTCATTCATCAGGAAAATACTCCACTCTGTGTGCCGCACTTTTGTTCAAAAGAAACATTGCTTCAGATGGAACAAAAGGCACTGTGGAAGAAGAGCTCCACAGTCAAATGTTAGCTTAAACAAAGAAAACGAAACGCTGGACTTCAACACGGGAGCCAGCAGATGGGTAAAGGAGAAGCAGCCCGAGGGCTTGTTCAGACCACCAGACGAAAAAAACAAAGATCTATTCCATTTCTTTCATTAGCTATTACTTCACTTGTGTATTTTCCAGCCTTCACTGTCTTGTATGATTAATCTAAAATACTGTTGTCTTAAGACTGACCAACGTGCTTCTTACTGTCATGGTTTCAGCTTCGCACACTCTTTGCTGGTATGGATACGGTTGCCAGCTGAAAGTCAAACAGCATGATGTAAAGTGGATGTGGGGGTGCAGGGGTCTCGTCCCTCCGGTGGCGCTCCACATCGCTGCTCCAGACAGTATGAACTCACCAGAACAGCATGGCAAGCTCATGAGACGCAGGCCATAGCGGCTTTGGAAAACCTATCCCCTGACATTTTCCATTCATAAAATTCCTGGAATTGAGATGAAGGAGGGAAAATAAATCAGGCTGCAGCCTGGTGTCTGTGTTTTTTCATATATGTTTCTTTTTTCACGTTGCTGTGATTGGCAGAATGAGGGTTTAGCCATATGTTTCCTCCTGCTACCATTCTCCACAGCCTCCTTTGTTTTTCCTATTGACATTAAATAGACATAAAGAAGGGATTTGCTGAGTGTGCCTTCCAACTGAAGTGGTTAAAAATGAGGGGCTTTTACAACATGGAAGGGTCTTCATTACTCCGCATATTACCAAGAGCCATCTATTGATGGAAATTTCCGCATCCCCACACTTAAAAAAAAAACAACAAAAAAACATGACTATAATTTCAAAAATGCCTCTTTAATCTCCCCCAAAATACCCTTGGTTTTGTTTTAGTTCTTACACACTCGGTCTCTATGATGTACAGTACGTGTACCACACTGCGGCTTGTTCGGTTTTCAAATCTATTGAACCAAATGGGTGAGCTGGGTTGAATGAAGCAATTCAATTCTCTTTTCTAATCTGCAATTCTTTGACGTGGTTTTCCATTCAGTCATTAAGGGCCCTCCCGCCAACACGCCACCCCTGCTGCGGCAATAGCTGTGCACCGTAAAGATAAAAGGGTCGTTCTTTGAAGTAAATGTGAAAAATAAATCTGTCAATTCATCGAGCAGACAGAAGCAAAGCTATCGTCTGATCCCTTACACACCAGACCAATCAGACGAATGCTGAAGGGCTGACGCACCTCGCTGTCACCACAGCCGTCACGCTGAGCCCAGAGCAGATGACCTGTGTGAAGGCTGGAAAACAGAATAGGGAGACTCGTGTAATATCAGCCCATGCTAAACCGTCCAAGCATTTGGAACCCGTCGTGTGTAAGCGTCTGTTTATGCCTCATTGTTCCTGGAGTGCCGCGACGAGCCGATCCTCAAGTGTAGCCCGGCATTACCTCTGGATAGAGGTAATTAATCATCTTGTTCATTAGTTTATTCATCACTTGATGCAATAGCTTTGTTTCATGAAGTCCCTCCTCGTCCCTACACCCGTTTCTTTTTTTAACACTGACACAGTGCCAAAAGGTGGGCTGTGCCGAGTCACAGCAGGGAAATTGCACGCAAATTGAGATGCAAAAATGAAAGCTGTGTATAAAACAATCTGCATGCCCACATGTGTGTGCTGACACAGAAGAACACACACATATTCACACATACAGGCTGGCACATATAAATAAGTCCGTGGTATAAATATACACCACACATTGGGTTCAATTTCGAAGCAATAGACTTAGCAATAGAGTTCAATTGAGGAACACGATGTAGTGAACCCATGAATCATGCTCTCTATGATGGAGCAGGGCCAAGCTAAGTAAGCTGGCCACTTTTTTAAGAAATCAAAATCAAAACTTTATTCTAGAGCCAGTTTACCCAAAGTGCTCCGCAGAGAACCTTTGAAGGAAATTAAATGGATTCAATTGATTCTGGATGCTTTGACAGCATGCCTTACATTTAAAATGTATTTATAGATTTAAGTGTTTTGTAATGTAGTTACATTTATTCTAGAGGCTGTAAGTAAAATGAGGTTTTATTGCTATTATGCTGTTGTTATTATTATGTTCTCAGAAACAGCTAAGTGGTCTCAGCTGCATATTAAAAAGACAGAAAAAACATCCTGCGAGGCCCTACTGTATTGGCTTCCAGCGCAACCCAATCCTGACTGAGCTCGCACTCATTTGTCTTCTTTGCGCCTTGCTGCTCCCTAGCAAAAAGTAAATCCTAACCCGCTTTCAAAATGGGGTTTTGCTAATTTTAGCAAATAAGTTGAAAGGTTCAGCATCCTGAAGCAGGGTTTAAAAATGTCAGTCTGGCCCAGGTAGCAGTTTGGCCACAGTTTATGGTCTGGAGAGAGAGGAAGCAGTGCAGCCATCCTAGAGTCTTTATATAAGTGCCTGTCTGACAACTTCAGGTGGTGTAAAAATGGAAGGTGATGCAGGAAATGTTTTCCCTTAACTAGAAAATCAGAAACCAACTTCACTTTGTATTTACTTTTAAAGTAAATAATAATACAAAGAGGTACTTGGAAAACTGTTCACCCTCTTCAGGGATTAAAACTGTAATCAAGGAATATGTAAGTTTGCAACACGATGTGGATACATGTAATGATAGACTATATTTTCAGTCAAATCAATTGTGAAATTGTTCATGGTTATTTTTAAACTGACTGGGATGTTTGATTTTGGCTATTCCAACAACGTATATACCTGAAAAAGCACTTCATCAATCTGTAGAAAATTGTAGAAAAAATGCTATTTGGCAATAATGAAGTAATGGTAAAGGGGTAGTTACTTATAAAGTGTGTATCGTCATATATCATCCCTTATCCCCTTTTATTTTCGACTCCATAAGCATATTAGTTTATGTAGAGACTGTGAGCTGACATTTTGACTGCATTTGTCTTGGCCTCTCCGAATGTGCCGTGAGCGTTGTCGAGAAAGGTGTTGGTAATTTGGGAAAAGTGCGACTACAGGACCACCACAGCCTGCAGAAAGGTTGCAGTCATCTGTGTGACTCATGTGGACTTGTGGTATGTGACGTCCTCTGCTGCACATCGCTGCTAATTGGGATTAGCATTTTACACACGAAAACAATGCTGCGGCGATAGGTATCTGCCAGGTCCGGCGGCCTTTATTCACCACAGACCCAATAATCCCCCTGTCTCTGGGAGCAAAGCTCATTAAATCTCACAGAATGCAGCCCACTATGGCTCTGGCACCTCCTGCAAATCCTGTCACGGCACAGATATGGAGCTGTGGCTAGCATGGGGGGCTAGCGGACAGCTAATCACCGGTGTTTGGACTAGGATATTAGCACTCCTCACTGATCCCTGATCCCCCAGGATTGAACCCAAACAGCAGCAGAGACCGACTGTCAGCACAATAAAGAAACACACACGTATGTCCACTCACACACACACACACACATATTCATATATAAAACTCATGTGAGCAACATTTCCTTCCAGATTTGTTGAAGTTAATTGGGAGTTAAGAAACAGGCAATCTTCATTCTTAAGGTACTATAACATCCTTCATCTCAGTTTAGAGTACCTCCACTGGAGGGTACAAGAAACATCATTTGCAACACCTAAAAAACTGTTTGTACATTGCATTAACAAGTGACTTTGTGGCACCATGCTGAGCTGGAAGCATGGAAGGACGAATCGAAGCATTTCCATTAAACATCTTTCTCGGAGACTCTAATGGGAAACAGGACACAGGAAATGACCTTGGTATTGTTGCTTTAAGTGCATAGCAACACCGACTCTATGTCTGAATAGGTTTTACTTCATCTTTGACAGTTGCCAAAGCAGTAAGACACGACAAATTACAAGTTTGTCATTTGTTTTAATTAATTAGGGGCAATGTAGCCTAATCGTAAACTATGTCGTATAGTTGACGTGGCTCCGTTACCTCAATTCAGTGACGCGCTAACGTGACAAGCTAACGTGAGGCAGGTGTACTTTACAAAGTTCAACCTACCTTTATCCACAATTTTCAGCTCTATGGTGTTCAATCCAAATTGCTTCCTCAAATTACTTCTCAGATGATTTGGTGTCCCGTCCGTTCAGCACACCTCGCTAGTTTTTCCATTTTGCATCAGCTAGGCTAACAGTAGCCTCGTTAGCTGAGGGTACAAGGCATAGCCTGCTGTGCTGTTAACGTGTGGATTACTGCAAATCCTTACCAAAAAAATGTTTAAATACTTTCTCACATTTGACCTGTAGTTTTGAATAAAAAGTGACAGTCCTACTACACATCGCTAAATCAGAGAAACGCTTTGACGCTTTGATGCCCCCCCCTACAGATGGACGGCTGCATGTTCTCATAATCCCTGCATGAGTGCAAAAAAAAAATCACATAATAATGACATTGTAATTACATAACCGGTCGAGGCAGATGACCGCCCACCAAGAGCCTGGTTCTGCCTGAGGTTTCTGCCTGTTAAAAGGCAGTTTTTCCTTGCCACTGTCGCCTAGTGCTGCTCATGGTGGAATTGTTGG
>JAVQJF010086625.1:0-62245 GCA_036023855.1 Gadopsis marmoratus
TCTCTCTCTCTCTCTCTCTCTCTCTCTCTCTCTCTCTCTCTCTCTCTCTCTCTCTCTCTCTCTCTCTCTCTCTCTCGTAGATGAATGAAAAGCTTGTGTGTGTGCGCGCAAGCGAAGCACCAACAACAACAGCATGGCCACTAACAGGTGTCTGTCTGTTGTGTGTGAGGCAGTTGAAGCGATGTCATCGGGTTGCCCGGATGATCACCAGCGGCAACGGGCAGCGTATGATCCCTTGTCACTGGCAAAGATGTGTGGCGTGTGAGGAGACAAAGGAGGGAAAGGAGGAGAGAGTGAAGGCGAAACAGAGATGGAAGATTCTTGCTGAGCGGCGTGAGAAAAGAAACTAAGGGCAAGCACTTCAGGAAACACACTGTTGTCTCGGCGCGTTTTTCTCTTGCGATGGTGAGCCGGTGTTCTTAAGGCTGGTCGGCCTTGCGGTCCAGTGTACTTCGCTCTCAGGGGCTCGAGGGGCTTCCTGCACAGCGGCACTCACATGTTGACGTGATAGAGAGCTCAGTCACAACAGCCTCTTTCCCCTTGAATGGGGATCTTAAAACACACGTTCAGCTCACATATACACACAATGAATCCCTCAGCGAGGAGGAGGAAGGTGTGAGGAAGGTTCAGTGTGGCGGTCGACTCCATGAAAGGCGACCTAGCGTGAAATCCATTTTCCAAGCAGGCAGGTGTGTAAGATGGTGAAATGGAAATACAGTCATGAATTGAGTCTGTTATCTGGTGAGAATATAAGGCCTTGAAATTTTAACAGAACAAGGTTTTAGTTTAGCACGTTAGCATGCTAACACTGCTGATTTGCACTAAACACAAATGATCTGAAGCTACTGGGAATAACATTGGTATGACATTGTTTTAACACTTAGTGTTGCTGCACTAAGGTCTCCTATAAAAGTGTGTTTTACAAAGAGATGTAAAAGATGACACTGACTCAGCCAGCCTTATTTCCACATGCATGGCGTTCTACAGCCGTATTGCCCTGAATGCACAGTTTCTGTCCCCCTTAGTTCTAAGCTTGGACTCCAGAAAAGAACAAAGACCTCTGGCTGAGGATTTCAAGCTTCGTACAAGCTCATGTCGGACTAAAGGTCAGAAGTAAAGAGAGCAGCCAGGCCAAGGAGTGCCTTAAAAGAGCCATCTTGTGGTTTTAAATGTAATCTCATTGGGCATTGAGCAGGTCTTAGAAGGTTATAAATTTGGATTTGTGTCAGCTGCAGGCAGCCTGGGTGTCGTACAGGAGGAGGTGACAAAGGAAGAGAAGGAAGGAGGGGAGGGAGGGGAGAGAAGCATCGAGAGAAGGGATGAGGATAAAGAAATAGTTACTCTGATGCGACGTCGGTGCAGCTGAAGGCAGATCGACGCACGTTCCGGCCGATTAACTCGCAATAGCTCATATTCATTCATCTCCCCGCTTACATACGTAAACACACACACACACACACACACACACACACACACAGAGTCATATAAGAACTGAAAGACATGGATAAATTTCAATTTCCAAGTATTTTGCCTAATATTGGTGCGTGATTATTATTGAAGATCATAATTTTTTCTGATGCGTTAAACAAAAATAATTTTCAACCGTATCCGTCATTTCACGTGAACAAATAAAGGAATTGCTAATGTCACACTTGGCAGATTCAGTCTCATTACCACTGCAGTGTAATTTTATGCATATTAAGATGATCAAATACCTGTACCTGTTGTAAATGGGATCTCAAATGCAAAATAACTGAATTCACATAGTGTTAAAATCTGGAGATGCACAGAGTCTGTTTTTCATTTACACAAAATGATGCAAGTGTTTAAAGGGGCACTCAGCCTGTGAAAACAGCTTTACGCTGTCTTCTGTGACTCTGCAGAGAGCTTTCGAAACTTTGAGCTTGAGACCTCACATTTATGAGAAAGTCAGCGTTAAAACTAGCGGCATGGAGTTTGAAACATATGGGCATTTACTAGACAGGCAGGGTTGAATGACACTATTCACTATTTGGCGAGGATGCACAATTGTGGTTCAAAATGAATATCGCAATTTTCTGCAGCAAAACACGGAGGCCTCCAGTTATGAAGGGGTACTGCTTTCCGACTGTTTGTCTGTTGTGATTGTATTAATAGTGTTGCCTACTATCCAGTTGCATGATGGAAAATGTAGGATCCAGTGTTTTTGTAGATGGCTATATACTAGAGAGTAAAAGTAGAAGGTATCCTGGGCTCTGATTATTCGAGGTCGACCGTTCTTTTTTTTAATGTGTCTCTCGAATGCGACAATGAAACCACGTAATACATGAAAAGTCTGAAGAATTATTTAATTTAATATTGGTGCCTGCAGGTTTTTCATTTTTGGTAAAATTGCAGGTGTAATGTATGCATTAGAAATGATACACATCAAGATAGGGCTGCTAACAGGCAACTTGTCTTTGCCCCCTCCCCCCCACACACAGCTGACACAATGCAATTAGTTTCTCAGCTCTGTGTCGTGAAACTTTGTGTAATGTAAAAATCAGTAGGACTCCAAAGGATGGAGGGTAAAATCCTCCAAAAAATCATCTGCTTGCGACTCACGTGCCCTTTTGTTTTTTTCTGCCTTCACAGGGGGGCGTTTTCTGAGGTTGTCCTGGCCCAGGAGAGGCTGACCGGCCGGATGTTTGCAGTGAAGTGCATCCCTAAAAAGGCTCTGAAGGGGAAGGAGAGCAGCATCGAGAACGAGATTGCCGTGTTGAGGAAGTGAGTGCAGTCAGGCAAACATGCACACTACCTCCTAATTCCTGGTTACCAGGGCAACGGTGCATCTCCTCTTTCTTCCGCACATGGGGGGGACGCCTTCAGGTCACGATCCATCCACAGCCCACCTACCACACGTCCATATGCATATACACACCGCGACTGAAACGTTTGTCTGTCTGAGCACAAAACAGCTGCACAGTATCAACCACCAGATCCCCGTTTGTGAATTCTGTTTGGATACTGTGTGTTGTTTGATGGAGTTTAAATTAAATGTGAATGGTCCAGTCCGTGCAAAGGAAAAGCATGGACCTCTACTTGCTGCATTCATACAAGAGGAAGTCAGGAAGGTTGGCTGGTTTTGAAGAGAGCGACAGCATCTTGAGAAGAAATCACAAAACCTGATTTTCATCATAATATTTTAAGTGCATTTAGAGAACAGCAGTTTAACACAGTGTGCTTACAGTTCTAAATAGACGAGGCGTTGATGCTAGCGTGATTGCCTGTGTGATTTTCCAGGGGATATTAATACTGTTGATATTTAGTGGACCCGTTGAAATCTTTTCAATTTACATTTAAGGGCAACAACATATGCCGGTCGCATCACGTAGTGTCACAACATTTGACACCGTAAAGACAGAAGTAGTCATGGTGCATAAGCTGGGATGTACCAATCCAAGGAGCAAATGCGATGGGTGAAACCAAAAGTCAACGTTGACTTCTTTGAACTTATATACATAACTTGCGTAACTAACGTAGTTATTTTAACCCGATCCATGATGTTTTTCTAAACCTAACCAAGCTGTTTTGGTGCCTAAACCTAACCAAACTTTGACCGCTTCAGTGTTACCCATGTGTTGTTGTTACCATGACAACAACGCTCTGATACGCCTACATATGTTAATTTGGGAGTTATTGGCAAACAGTCTATTCTGTTGTTTAGGTTGGAGGACTTGTTGGAAAGCTGCATATCTCAATGCAGCAATGCGCGTAAAGCAGCGATGATGCATGTCTGACATAGGAAATTATATGCGTGCGTGTTTTGGCACACGTCATACGCTGTATGATATATATATATATATATATATAATAATGTATATATATAATATAATGTTGTATATAATATACAATCCCCCAGAGCATCACATCCACATTGAAAAGTGCATATTTAAGTATTCATGATTCAACCTATTGGGTCTGGTTTAATTAATGTTTAACAGCCACCAAGAGTCACATCATCACCATATTATTTTTATGGCCTGAATGTGCGGTCGACCAGTCACCAAAGTGCTGCAGGTGAGCAGATTTTATTTGGAATGAATGGGTACATCATGAAGGTCCATGGGAATAACTAGATGGTCAGTCAGCACATGCAGCTCGTAACATGCAACGGAGGTAAAGTGCACCTCCGACAGAAAACTTTCAAAAGAAAAAACAACAAGGACTCTTCTCTTTTATCTCCCTCGTACTCACAAGCATGCAGCCAAACACAGAAATTGCACAGAAATGTCAAACTGCCGGGCTCCTGCAACCTACGACGATACAGATGCATTATGCTGTTAAATACAATAAATTTTTTCATTTGGCTGTACTGTGTCAGATTGGAGAAAATTGAGAGTTGCCTCCAGTAATAGAGGAGAGATGCGGACATTCATTTAGACGAATGACTGTCGTTAGTGTAAACAAATGAGAGCATAAGTGAGGAGACTGGCAGTCTCCACCAGCCTGGACACTGCGAGGAACTCTGACGGGTTACTTAACGGCACAAATCAGGAAGAGGGGGATGTTCTTCCACAGCAAACAGAGCTCAAGAAATCAAGATTTTGCAGGACACACACACACTAACAATTCCACCTGTATTACAGTAGACAGAGACCAAACAGGATCATCCCCATAGCTGACATATCTTCCTCATTTCCCATGGTACAAAATGTCCAGGGTCGTGTCCCAGCCAGTGTGCAATCCAACGGTTTCATTAGTTTACAGAAATTATACCAAGATATTATCTAAATGATAAAACCACAGATCGCTGTCCTCTGAGTGTGTTCTCAGCCTTCAACAAACAGCAGTTAATCCATTTAGCTAACCTAAAAGACCATAAAAGCTTTGGATTTTGATTCAATGATTTCAGTTCTCAACAATGGAAAATAGTTGATGCTGCCGAGCAAAACCTTCTTGCAGCATCTCATGTTGTCTGACAGCATTCTAGAAAGAGCAACAGTGGTTCATCAATCGTTTGCTCCATGAAAAAAAGTGGAAAATGCCCATCGCCAGTTCTCAGCACCTGAGGTGACATCTTCAAACTGCTTGTTTTTTAGTTTTTTTCAAAACCCAAAGGTTTTCAAATTTCGATTATATAAAACATAGAAAAGCTGCAAATACTCACAGTTATGAAGCTGAAATTGAAGAATGTTGGACAATTTTACTTGATAAATGACTAATCGATTACCAGAAATTGCTGCAGATTCGTTATCTGTACTATTATTGTGTGAGTATTCTATACTCAACAACCGATCAGCTTATCATTTCAGCACGAATCAGAGCTAAATGTTGAAATACTGATGAGAAACAGGTTAAAAATGCCACACATTCCCTCTGTCAGTGTGCGGCAGCCCCAGCTGTAACGGAGGTCACACACAGGAGAAATCCATGACTGAGAACAACTAAGTGTAGCACCAAGCCTGTAACGCATGAGAGGGTTTTTCTGAATGCTCTACTCTGTCATTATACTCTGACTGATTGCTGCCAGCTCCTCATTATCCCAGGCAGGGTGCGAATACACACACATTACCCCTTTTCAACCTGCACGCCTGTGTGTGTGTATGAGTCACATCTCAGCTCTGAGGTCATACGGTCCAACTGTCACCTGTGTGCCTGTTGTGCATTCTTGTGTGTGTGTGTGTGTGTGTGAGAGAGAGAGAGAGAGAGAGAGAGAGACCAGGGGGAATTACCTGTGTTCACAATGCAAACGATGGTTAACCCACACACAAAATCAATCATGTTTCTACAAGGTATGAGGTGTTAGGATAACAAATGTACACCTACACACTGGCACGCACACGCACACACAGAAGGATGGAAACACACTCATCACAGTGCTGTAACCATGGAGAAGAGAGGAGAGACCTGACAGACATGAGCAGAAATGAGAGCGGAAGATGAAAATGGCGCCCTGCGACTGTAAGGTTGTCGGTTTGAATCCCTGAAAGATTTGTGGTGGGAGGACACAAAAATGTGTAGCGTGAAGGTTCCTTCTCGACTTTGGAAATGTTTTTTGCAAAGATCTTCTCAATTCAATGTACACTTACTATTTAAAAACTATTTTTCTAGAGCTTTCGGCCGCATCACACGGTCTTCTTCAGATGTCTGCAAGCCCCCCATCTGCTCCAATGAAGCTGCCCTGTCAGCTGGAGAGATATTCACGTAACAATCTCACCATCACGGTCCGTTTAGTCGCTGTTCCACAGCTTTCAGCCATATCACATGATCTTCATCAGCAGATGTCATTTGCTGGCTGGAAACTGGGCAAAAATAATTGCCCAGGGAATTGCAGATGTTCAAACAATGGGAATTTGAACATCTGCATTTCCATGAAAATGGGCTAATTTCTGAAAATGAAGATATGTTCAAAAGCAGCTAAAAAAAAAAGCTACTAAATGGACCTTCAGGTGACCATAACTAAAGTTAAAAAATCTGAATACTGAAGTATGAATTCTAAGGCCATCCTGGGTTAAACCATGCCACAGTATCGCTCTGGATTATCAGTTATGTATATTAATGTGGCAGAAACTTAATGGCGAAGCAGACATTAGGATTAAAAGAAATTTGGCTCTGTTAATGGATTAGTGTGTGTGTGTTTGAAATAAAAAGCTTACCTGATGGTTTGTCTTTGCTTCGCAGGATCAAGCATGAGAACATTGTGGCACTGGAGGACATCTACGAGAGTCCGGACCACCTCTACCTGATTATGCAGCTGTGAGTTTTATTCTCTTTTTTGCTGCTCTCTGCTTGAGTTTTTGGAAGACTGGCTTGTTGACCAATATAGCTGATGAGAAGCCAGACCCCCAAATCAACCACGTGCCCTTGGGAGATGATTTAATAGGTGTATTATGTCTTCTGCAGCTTTGGAGGGAGCTTTTCAAAGTTTAAAAAAAAAACCCTGATGACTTCATCAGGATTATCTCAGTTTGAGCCTGAGAGTTAATTATTTTTTATTTTCAGTATTTCTCTGGACATTTGAAGTGGCTATGGAAGGTCTAATGCAAACTACCAGCATTGCTCAAGGAGACGTCTCACTCTGAAATCTTGCGAGAAGTTGAGTTGTTGCAGGAAGACGAAATGATGTAACAAAAAATGCCGTCTCTATAGGGGTCCTATCCATAATGTTGTCAGACACTTATATAGAATAGAATAATTCTCTGAGCCTGTCAGTGGCAAAATCCAAGCACTTCCAGTGGACATACTTTGGACGGGCGCAGTTGCCCACAAGAATTACTTTGCTAATAGCTACCTTTGGTAATTCTTTATTCACATTTAGCAATCTTCACCTGTCCGCTTGTCAACATGACCAAAAGCACTTTGATTTATTGTGGCGTAGCTGACTCAAAGAGGTCAGGTATCCTGGAAAGTGAAGGTTTCTGTGGAGTTAAATGTGCCTGCCTCCTGTCTTAATTTTAAGGAGAAAGCTGTGGTTCTCCGGGCATTGAGCAGTATGACTCGTCTTCGAAGTGTATTTAGTTTTGGAGTGTGTTTAGCTTGTGTGTTCAAGTGGTCCCCCACAGGCGGGCCTTTGGCACCCAGGTAATTTCACTTTGAGATATTATGACTCACTCACTTTTTCTTTTTTTAATCTTTTAATCTGTCTCTTTATGTGAGCACAATGCTAAATTGCTTAAGCACACATTATGATGAGTGACAGGTTGTCAACATAGTTTTGAAAGACAGATTAAGCTGTTGGGAGTGTTTGAATTTGAGGTGAGGCATCGCTGGTTGAAGAAGAAAAATCCTTTCATCGCGACAGATTTTCAGTTGTTATGTTGAATGCAGACAGAAATACAAACTCTCTGTTTGTTGTGAGTTTTTTATTTTTGGAAATATTTCATGTTTAAAAATAGAAACATTTGAACGTTACAGAGAAAATGTAAAACTATAAAAGCAATTTGTCAGTACAACTTTCTTTTTCCTCTTATTCATAAAACACTGTATATGAGCCAAAAATCCACAGTACTCCATCTTTTTCTTTCTCACACTTTTTATCTTATTCTTCTGCCCACCCATAAGCGCACACACATACACACACACACACACACACACACACACACACACACACTTTTCGCTTCAGTGACAGCTCTACTGAGAACATCTCACACATTAACACACATGCAAAATAGCCCACCCATCCTCCCACACACTCCAACAAACACCACACAGCTACAAGGCCTCTGTAACACCAGTAGCATCTTTGCTTTGATGGTCAGCTGTAGAGGAAAGCGGGATGGCCCGTGGTGCACCCATGGGTGCCCTGCTAACCTCCACTGCGAGGTCACTGCTGCTTACATAAGAGGAGAAGTTGGCCTGGAAGTTTGGCACTCGTGCTGGAAACATTTCAGTCAAGTTCAGGTGGAAGTCATGGCTGTGGATTACACAACAGTGGCTATGCTTGCAACCCGATGTCAGCGGATTATCTGCTCGCCTAATACACATGTTTGGGTTCTTTGACTTCTAACCAATTCGGGTCAGAATACAGGAAAACCATAAGTTAGAAGGCAGTGTTTTACTTTTGAATGACATTAAACAGCTAATCCACAGGATTTTGTGGTTGCACAGTCCTATTAGTTAAATAAGAAGGGCACTATGAGATTGGAGCTTGGTATATTTTCTTTGCCCTCTTGTATTAATTCCAAACAAACTGCAAGGCCTCTACACGTGTAAATAGACTTTATGACCTTATGACCTGGCTATAAACTGAGTCACTCTTCACTATTCATGTAGCAGCTGAACGTAATAATTAATACAACTAACTGAACTCTAATGATTGTTAAAACTATAAAGAGATTCACGACCATTTTTGAACAGTGCAGGGAAAAGCTGCAGCGGTGTGACTTGGCCCCTGCGTTACATCACCTGAAATCCCTCTGTTGGCCCAGCTTCAGTCAAAGGACTTACTCTTATTAAGCTGTTTACCTACAATGTTTCATTTGAGTTTCCTGTTGTCGTGAATAAACCAGTTAACAGAGCATTTCAGTTTCTTGGCATCCGTAATTCTGGTCATTTTTCCATTTTATCCAGATTTAAGACATAGGATGTCATTACTTGGGGTGGAAGTTTTACTGAAATATTGCTCGCTTTCACTGCTGCGCTTACTCGCTCTCTGGGCCGAAATTGAGTTTATTATAAATACTGCCGGTTTTGTACTTAGGTGGCATAGGTTTTCCAAGTCAATAGGTCATCATCCCATTGACTGTACAAGCTGCTGTTTCGTTTTACTGCTTTCACAGTATTTTTTTATGCCAATCACTCTGATAGATCAAATGAATTGCTTTCAGAGTTATTCTACGAAAGTATGACTGAGACAGAATTAGGAAAGACCCAACTCTGCTCCTTTATCCTCCTGTATATACCTCCCTCTATCCCTGCATCTTCTTTCACTCCGCTCTCACACCAACTGCTCTCCGCTTCAATCATTTCACTGCTGTCTTTCTTCTCCTCTCACACCTTATTTCCATTATCATCACCTCTTGCCTGTCGCCTGCTCACTTGCATTTTTCCATTTCTTACGATCTTGTTTTTTTCCCCAACTCTTTTCATGGAATATGGGTCAGTTTATATATAGTTCCTGTCACTATAGAAACTGACGTAACATCTGGGTTATAGCATGTCAGGGTGACTTTGGCATCATCAGGGTAACACGTTTGTTGTGAAGCTTTGAAATGTTGCAAAACATCAAATCTAGTGGCTGCATTTTTATCTGCTGGGCTGAATTTAATAAATGTATATGTATATACACTGCTCAAAAAAATTAAAGGAACACTTTTAAGCACATTACCCAGTCCATACCAGTATAGATATCCAGCATGAATTTTTTTCCCATTGAGAGCTGATGTGTTTCAATGTGCTCCTTTAATTGTTTTGCACAGTATATAATTTTCTAGAACAGTACTGAGCAAATATTGTTGAAATTTGCCAGTAACATTGACATTTCTCATTTGAAACAACACTGTTTTTGTCTTTCATGAATTAACTTTGTCTTGGTTAGCGACAAGCTGGTGAACATAGTGGAGCATTTAGCAGCTAAATATCCAAATATCGCCATCAGGAGGTGGTGGAGACCAAAACAGAGCTAATAGGAGAGTGAACATTGAACTTACATTTGTTAGTTGGGCAGAAACGCGACTCCAAATGCTAAGGTGATAAAATGTCAGATATTGTGTTGCCAGCTTTTTTTTTGTCCCCATGTTGCCATAAACTAATGAATGCAGCTTTAATTAAGTAGCTTGCTGTTTATGTGATATTTTTACTTATTTAGACAAGCTTTTGGATAATCTAAGAGCATCATCCAGACTCTTCTACCTCTGTGATTGTTATAATTCATATTTTTGCTATGCCACTTCTTATTCTATTTGAATAAGGCTTTCACAGTGCTGTTTCAACATTCTGTGTGTCTTTCGTTGAGGCAAAAAATCAGAGAAAGATGTGCTTCAGTGTGAAAAACATGTTCAAATATAGAAGACTCAGAAGAGAGAGAGTAGTTCAGTCTCCCTTTTCATCTGGCCTCAGTGCTGCAGGCTGTTCTTCCTTAAGCTTCATCGCAGTAGCTTGATCACGTCTATCATTTACTGTGACTGGTGACAGCAAGCTGTTTTTATCTGAGCCACAGTTTCAGCAGTTCTTCAGCAAACACGGAGCCGAAAGTGAGGTTTTCTGCTGCACCAATTTGTACCAAATGCTACCGTAATGAGTGGCCGTGTGTTGTAATTATGTGCATGTATTGAGATGTCAGGTTTTTTTTTCTTTCAGCGGACAGGAATCTCATTTAGGAACCAGGATTCTTTAATATTTTCTGTGTAAGTGCGGCGCGGCAGATTGATGCAGTCTGACAATATTTCCTTCATTCCCGTTCATCGCGGCTCGCATTACGTAACCTCGACCGCAGGGAGGCAATTAATCCATGCTGCTATGAGAATCGATGCAACCCAGTGCAACGCGGGCTTCATATTGATGCTGTTTGTATTGTGAATTGCATGCGAGTAAAAAGATTTTTAAAAAAAACACGTGTAGTGTAGAGAGAAACTGGCTTCTAACAAATCCGGAAGAATGTTTTTCAAAGTATGCAGCATCTGACTGTGATGAGGCTGTCAACAAACCATGGACAGGATGTGTTGACAATAAATACACCTGCTGTGTAATTTTAATAGGAAACCTGAAGCAGCAGGACAGTAAGAGGCTGCCAGCTCCTTTGTTGGTGTTCATAGCTGTTGACCTTAGCTTACCATTATGCTCTGAAAGCATTCGAATCAACATCTGAACACGAGCCTCTGTGGTGTTCAACAAAGGTAAACGCTGATCTCTCAGAACATAAAAGTCAACAAAGCCAATAGGTTTATGGGTAAAGGAAGATGGCTTGGCTCATACCTCCCAAACACAGAAACTCTGGCACATCTAGGCAATTCTTCACTATCAGGATCAATTTTTGGTGAAAACCCATCATAACGGTTTGATCATACCGTCCTATCATTTTACAATATTCTGTTGTCCAAATTAAGGATTTCTGACAAATTATAATTAATAACAAAATGAGCTCTTCAGGTTTTTGTATTACGTTTGTGTAGAGTTTTTTCTGATTCAACGTGGGGATACAGTTCATTGGTGTTAACATCAATGCAATGAACTGAACATTAGTTTTGGTTAAATGTCTACATAGTTCTATTTAATTTTGCATACATGTATCATGGATGGATGGATGGATTGCTTAATGTCAGACATTGAATATCTGTCTCCGTCTTGTTGGACTATATAAACACCAGCTACAATAATGGAAATAAGTCCAGGACTTTAGGACCCCTGACATAAGTCTGAGATGTTGTATTTTATTTATATATTAGAATGTTGATAATAAACCAGACCAAACCAAAAATCTGAATCTCCATGCATTATGCTACGCAACATTAAAATAAGTCAAATAAAATAATTTTAAGTGCTTATATTTTTACATGCACATTTTTTGCATAACCGTCTTAAGGTAATAAACAAATTAAAATGTTTACACGGATCACAATATATTCCTCAATTTATCTGATAATCTTAATCTCTGGAAGGATGCGAGCTAGTCTACAGGTCTATTTTTTTATTAATTCTGCAAAACAGAAAATGTAGAGATTGTATTTGTGTCTATTATTGTAGTTGGTGCATAAACAAATTCAAAGCAAGAACAAATGCCCAAATAAGATCTAATTATTGATCTATTGCTTAATTACTGCGTTAATCAGGTTATTTTAACACAGATTAGTACAATTAGTGTAAGTATAGTGTTTACATGACAGTGTTCACGTGGACAAACGTGCACGGAAAGTGCAGCCACAGTGGGTCTTTCCTCCCTTGATGGCAACTAATCAGCGCAGCAGCTCTGGTCAGATCTCTGACTCTCTGCTGTGATGAGTCAATCAGGTCCCAAGACTGTAATGGCTCTTCTTCGCTACCACGGTGCTCAACAGCTCGCTGTCAGCCATGATGCACAGCCATCGACCTCACGAGAGCGTTGGACCGTCGGCCTGTAGACGGATCAGCTGATGGAGGAGCGATGGGTGTAGGGTTGGTGGAGGAGGGAGAAATGTTTGCACCATTTTTGTAACGTGGAAAATTGTTAATACCTGAAATTCATCCATCAATAGTAACAGAGATGACTCTACCTCTGGGAACATTTTTGTGCTTTAATAAGCAAGCATCTGAAATCAAAACCATGGAGAGGGAGTGAATATGTGGCAAGTTGATTCATGGCAACACGGCAAGGTAAATAATAAAATGAATGATGGCTGGGTTCCATTTAGCCGCTTCAGTTTCATTGCGCTGGTATTGTGCCCGGGTTGGTTCACTGTCACACTGTCATGGCTTAACTGCGCCATTGTTAATGATATTTGTTTTCTTTATGGCATTACAGTAAAACCATACATATGTGCTAAAAGAGCATAACAATTACAAAAGACTGAGCTGCAATATTAAATGTATCAAAAAAGGTAACAGTACAAGATCCAACTAATGCTATAATAATAAAAACAACAGACTAGTCAGGAATTAAAACACGTTTTTGATAAATACGCTGGGACTCTTTAGATTGTAGTGTTGTTAGGTGGACAGCACAGGTCTTACTATCAGCCATAACATTATGACCACTGACAGGTGAAGAGAAGAACGCTGATTATCTCGTTACCATGGCAGCTGTCAGTGTAATATTAGGCAGCAAGGGAACATTTTGTCCTCCAAGTTGATGTGTTGAAGGAGGAAAACGTGGAGGCAAGTGGAAGGATGTGAGCGACTTTGACAAGGAACCAAACTGTGATGGTTAGACGACTGGGTCAGAGCATCTCCAACACTGCAGCTCTTGTGGGATGTTCCCGGGCTGCAGTGGTCAGTACCTACCAGAAGTGGTCTAAGGAAGGAAAACCGGTGTGAAAAATTGCAGTGTTCCAGCAGCAAATAGTGCAAAAAGCACTGAACAGGTATAGTATGCAAAACAATAAATAGAGAGTAAAAAATATACGTGTATATATACAAAAACTATTTTCACAATGCTGTTGGCACACGTTGTATTTTCTTTACGTCGGTTCAGGTCAGCATAAGCAGCTCACGCCGCATTCTTTGCCCAAGTGAAACCACGGCCAGTCAGCACAAACTGCCACTAATTAGCCCTCCGTGACCAGAAGGAGGTTCAATCAGCCTAAATAGTGGAAACACCTCTGTGGATGGATGACTGGTGTGGGAGACCTTTTTAAACGTGACAGCAAAAAATATTATGTTTCATGCTGTAAATGTGAGGACAGTATGGCTTTACTTTAAAAATGTCATTGTTTTATTCTCCAGGGATATAGCATTACTAGCAACATGTTTTCATTTTTGAGGGGGCATATAGAGCATATTTTACACTTAAATCACTCAGCCTCGTCTTACTGGCTGTGCGTATGTGTGCGCCATTGTGTTAATTACGCGTGTACTGTATGTGCCTTTGTGTGTGTGTGCGTGTGTGTGACCTTGCATGTGTAGCTCTGTGTCTTTCATGCTTGTCTTTGTGCGTTTGTCTGTATGCACTTGCTTTTAATATGTTTTTGTCTATGTGTGTATGCGGTCCTGCCCTCGCACATGTGCGTGTGTGTGTGTGTTTGTGTGTGGGTGCTCCTGCCTGATTGCCATGGTCTCCTTACGCAAACGCTTACGCAACCATGCGGCCTGGTGGCTGATCTCCCATTTGCCTGTGTGTGTATGTGTGTGTGTGCATGCGCGCGTGCGCGCGTGCGTGCGTTTAGCCCTTTTCTTGTCATTCCCAGACATGACTGCATCTGAAACCCAACGAGTTGCTGCTGTCTTTGAAGAGAAAGAGAGGATTCGCAAATTAATTCTGAGCTCTCTTTTTTTTCAGAAACTTCATTAGTGTTTAACTTCCACGGGGTCTAATCTGATCTGTCGCCGTGACGACGCCCCACAGATACGCCGTGCAACTGTGTGTGCGCGTGCATGTGTTTGCCTTTGTGCATTCTTGTGCATCTGTGGTGTTGTATGTGCACATTTGTGCTCACTGCTGTGTATCAGGGCTTGTGTACAGATGTGTGCGTGTGTGTCCTTGTGCTTTAAAGCACAGCAAGTATTAATGTACGTATATAGAGAATGCTACTTCTACTAGTAGTAGTAGTAGTAGTAGTAGTAGTATATCAAGTACTGCTGCTGTGTTGCTACTAACATGCTACTTACTTGTTATCACTTTTGCTACAGTTTATATAGAAAACATTTAGATGAGATGATGTTGTGAGGTGAAGGAAGAGGTTATCCTCCAGCAGGGGGAGCTATGTGTCTGTACAGCAGATGGTGAGCCAGTTCCCACCTGTACATACTGTATGTATATCTGAACAAGTCATTTCATGCTCTCTGGCATCATAAAACATAAAACTGAATATTGAAAGAATCTGCCAGAGGGGAGAAATTGCAGATGAATGTCTTTAAGTGTTTTCCTTGGATTGAGTTTCTTTTTCTTTTCTTTTTTTCACAGCATTGATTAGTTTCGGTCTATCTGCACACTCAGACCAATTTACCAGGAGCCTAGTCTCCTTTCAACAACAGATTTTGCATTGAAAATGTACAGAGAGTTCACGTGTTTTTTTCCCTCAGCATGGTTCATAATTTCTCTGTGCTGCTGTGATGATAACTGAATTTACTGTTTTAAGATCAGGGCATGAAGGACGTATAGATTAGATTAGATTCTGGACATGTCTGTGGATATCTTTAATCATTTGCACTAAAAATGTGAAATATTCTTGTCTTTATGGCATACAGAGACTCAAACTCACACAACTAAGGAATACTCTAGGAATATTGTGGGTGCTGCATACGAAATGGAGAGAAGTCAGGAAGTTTATGAAAATCCAGTTGGGAGTCGATGGAGGATGGCAGTAAAGGAAACACATTCCGGGAACATATGAGAGTGCACTTTCCAGCTTTTTTCACACTTTCAAAAGCAACATGAGCGTGTTAACCATGTAGATATGGTAAATGCTGCAGGGTATATTAGTGTGTGTGTGTGTGTGTGTGGTAGCTCACAGCTTCCACACACGATTGGCTGGAAACATCTACAGCACATAAATTACCAGAGATTTTGACCCAGCAGCCCCCCCAAGGCTGTCACGGGTTACTGCCATGTGTGTATTATGTGCACGACAGATTGTGTGCATGCATGCCAATGTCCATAACAAACATACACTGACACACACACACTCTTTTCCATTCTGCAGGGTGTCCGGCGGCGAGCTGTTCGACCGAATTGTGGAAAAGGGTTTCTACACGGAGAAGGATGCAAGCACGCTGATCCGACAAGTCCTGGACGCAGTGAACTACCTGCACAAGATGGGCATCGTACACCGGGACCTGAAGGTACCGTATCTCACACACACATTCATTCCCACTTGACGACCAATGATTTACTGCAGCAATAAGGGCAGTGGCTCGACACATGCAGTGCATTGTGGGTCAGCATGGCACATGTCGTGTCTGTCACTTTAATTATTAGTTGCTTGGGTCTTTCTCTTACATGAGAACAAAACATGAGACAAATGACCGTGAAATTAAAACCAAGTGATCAAACAAAAATGGAATGAAAACGCTTGATTCTCTCTCTTCCTCCTTCCTCCAGCCGGAGAACTTGCTGTACTTTAATCCCCAAGACGAGTCAAAGATCATGATCAGCGACTTTGGTCTTTCCAAGATGGAGGGCAGTGGTGACGTCATGTCCACTGCCTGCGGCACGCCGGGATATGTGGGTAAGTTAGTAACACACACACACAAAAGAAGTCGCCATTTCCCACTCCCTAGTGTCCTGGAAACAGCTGGAGAAAAACAAACCTTTCTGGAGAGATAATTAACTGTTCACTAGGCCCCGCTTCCCGTAGTTACTGTTACGCCTGTCAAGCTTTCCGTTCTCACGTGGCGTATATGATAACGCTGGCAGATTTACCACACGAATCTCTCAGGAATTTCTGAAACTATGGGTTCTTAAATTTGCTGTCTCCAACTTCCTTTGTGTTACTATTTCATTAGATTTTTGTTTGTTTATTTATTATGTTCTTTTTTTATATATATTTTATCTAGTTTTTAGTCTAGCTTTTATTTAACTCTATTTATTTGATTTTTTTATTGTTTATATTATTTTAGCTTGAAATCAATTTTATTATATTTTCATCACTTTTATTTTCTCGCGTGTATCGGTTTAACATTCTTAAGTTTTTTGTTTCTGTTGTTTTTATGTTCTACACATGTTCTGTCTTATTATCTTATCATCTGTGAAGCACTTTGAACTGCACTTAAGTATGATATGGAAAAATATAAGCTCAGACTGATTTAATTCCAACACACCACTGTTTAGCTGCGTAGCTTACATCCTTCGATAAGCAGGAGGTTAGATTTCTGGTTTACTGTTCCTTTTTTTTCAAACAGTACATTTTCATTTTTAATGTTAAAAGAGAAACGTCTTTTAGGATGAGGACTAAACGAAGTGTTAGGCAAATGGCGTATCTCAGATTACCAGTTTGGCCAGGGTTGCAGGAGTGTAAACCTCCAAACTGAATAAAGAGCCAAACAGAGTCGCAAACGTTGATAACATCCAGGACTTGTTTCTATTTAGTGGTGGAATACTACAACAGTCTATGTACTATGAACTGGGCTTCTTTTAATGTATCCACACAAAATAATATTGCATGAAATGCCTCTTGGCCTTGGAGGTAATCCTTAAACAGTACTGTACGCAGTAAGCTATTTAGCCGGACAACAAGGGCAGCTTTAATCAAAGCAGGTAAACACACTGTTTAATCCAATCCATAGTTTTTTGCTCTTGTGTTTTGCTCTGTGCACACTTCAACACGTCAGACCACTTGACAGAGTTTGCTGCGCCTAGTTACAGTTGCTAAGGTATGATTGGACAATTGCTGCTCCAGTGTCATGGTCTGGGGATGGAGAGGTCATAGTTCACACGAGCTGTTATTTCTCATGATGTTCCTACACGCCACTGCAAACATGAAAGCGGGCTGTCTTTACCTGGATGTCTGCAGGGGTCAGTTCAGCAAAACGCAGGAAAAATTCAAAGACTATATGTTGTTTCCATCTATCACAAAATATATATCCTGCATCATCTTTGTTCATTCACTGGGATCTGGAGCACTGTGTGTGAGTCAAAACCCCCTCATGTCACCATGGAGCGGAGCATAACGTGTGTGTGCGGTCACGTGTCCTGGTATGAATGTGTGTGTAATTTTGTTTTTTGGTGTGTGTGCAGTTCAGGGACAGATGTTCAGTATTGACTGAACACACACTTTCCATGTTGGAGCACAAACAGACTGGTTGTTCTGACAAACACCGAACAAACTCTCAAGTAAACAAACAAATCTGTCACATAAATAATAGACAACAGGCAGACACACAAAATAACAGTTTCACTTTTGAAATTGATTTTGCAGCGCCCCCAACGGGCCAACTTTGCTAAACACAGCTGGAGTTCATGTTGTGTAACAGTTAAGTATTTTAAAAGGTTTTAGAGGTTATATCAGTTGCTCGTAAACTGCCTGCTTTTCTTTATTGTTTTCATTTTAGAACCTATGAAATTAGACTTCAACAACACTGCAGACACTAATGACTCAAATATGCGCGTGGAGGCACCCACACACTCAAAACGTCTCAAATAAATCACACCAGCCCGAATATGACTTTAAATGGTCAAATCCTCACTTCAGTCCCTCCTCTCTTTTCGTCATATGTCTCTCTGTACCTCTCGCATGCATCCTCTACCCCATCCAGCTCATTCTGGCCTTCACCCCCAACCACCAGTCTCCTCGCCCTCCTGCAGAGGTTTTCTTGGCCACAAGGCATTTCCACTCCAGACAATGTGTGCGTGTATAAATATAACTCAGAATGTGCCAAATGAAAACCAGATGTGAACGATGAGCATGAGTACATGTATGTGTAACCGCATACTTTGTTTTACTATACTTATGAAGAACTTCCATTGACAGAGTGTATGCTTCTGGGCCCATAGAATTCTCAAACAGGAATTATTTGGCATGTTCACAAAGGCTGTGGAACTACCTTAAAACATATCATGTTCATTAACTGATGCCAGTTCACCATAATACATGCACCTAAACATAAATTCAACTTATGATAATAACACACCTAGAGTATGAGAAAATTACTGCATATATACTATATATGAAAACTTCAAGTTCTTGAAAAATGGTGCATATGTAGTGCTGACCTCATGCTGTACTAGTTGATTTTACTAACTAGTCCAACCACTTCAGTCATCACACATTTTTAAACAGTCCTGCCATTTTAACATCCTGATGAATTAAAAGGTATTTCTCTCAATAAACTAATCTATTGGTTTACACCTAAGATTGCTCCCTCACTGTCTTATGTCTCACCACAGCAACCTCTTTCAACTGAAATGACAATTCAGTTAACAATGTCATGATAGCATTTAATGGTGCATGCCAAACTATCTGCTGAATCAGTGCTGGAAACTGTTGTATTACACCTCCAGCTTCACTGTAACAGTCTTCAAGTGACACCTCCTTTATTCTATTTAAATCTATTATTATATTATTTGACTGGGACAGGTGCTCATTGGTCAACAGAACATCCAGGTGTTAATAGAGCGCCTTACAAATGGAATAAATGCACAGGATTTTTAAAACACATGGCTGTTCTCTTCAGCGCCTTTGTTGGATTCCCAGCGGCATGATGGCTGTGAAGCAGCTGCATGCACACAATCTGTCTATCTAAGGAAAACCCCTCTGTTTCCTACATTCGCCTTAATCTCAGTAAACCTCCAAACAGTAACCTTACATTTAAAAAGCAATTGACGGACATAGCTTCGACCTGATTTTGTTAAGTGAGACAAACCACCTAAGCCAACTGAACAAAGCTCATGTTAACGAGACACAAATGTTGGCACAAGACAATCAACAGCAACAGCAGTTTGTTTGGAAATAACACCGAAACAGAGACTCAAACCTCGGCAACAAAACGTCCAAAGATGGTGAGGTCATACCCAGTACCCGTGTCTGACAGGTGACTGCAGGGTAGAAATACAGAAAAGGAGTTGCGTTGAGTTAAAAAAAAAGCCAACATTTCAGATTACTACCCCATATACATTTACTCTCTGTCGGCATATTGGACCCCAAACTGACGTTTTGAAGGAATGAGCACCAGGTACAATGACCTCAGTGTGTAAAAATGTCCTAATTCTGAATCCAGCAAAGTAAGAACATACACACAAACACACCCCGTCACAATCAGCCAGCTTAGACGTGTAAACAAAGCTAAGCACTCTGATTGAGCATGTGTGCAAAGTTTATATTTTGCTCCAGATTTGAGTGGTATTTCTTAATATCTTGCTGTGTGTGTGTGTGTGTGGGTGTGCGCACGCAAGTGTGCCGAGTCTATTTTGATCCAGCCTTGTGTGTGTGTGTGTGTGTGTGTGTGTGTGTGTGTTATGGTGAGCTCACACACAGTAATTTGCTCTGTCCGAGGCTCGGTAATGAGCTGCAGAGGAAGGTCAGGCCGGGCCAGTCTGCCTTACAAACACCCGTGGTATTTGATGATAATGGCAGAGAAGAGAAAAGGACAGAAGTAAGTCTGATGTTACAAAACAGCAGTTAGCTTTATGTTGAAATACGAGAGAAAGATATTTAACAACTTTGTTTGGGTTTTTTTTGCTCTGGCTCCGTGCTGGCCTTGGAACCAAGATAACCAGCTTGGATAGTTAGGGGTCTTTTTTTTTTTTTTTTTTTTGCCAGGTATGCATTTTTGTAGCCGTGAGAACCTGCACCTCCTGCAGAAAATTTCCCACCGTTAATTTGGACAGACATGCATATTTTCTCTGTATTCAGGCTCATAAAACTGCTGCTTTTTCACGTAAAAGTCGCACGGCAGTTTTAACTGGACATGCTCAAGCTGACAAGAACGTAAAAGGCTACACAAACAAACACCAGGCTACTGCAAAATGGAGTTACATTAGTCCACAGGCTTCGTACAAAGTCTTGAAAGTTTGGGACATTTTTTAGCCATTAGGAATGTGCTTGAATTTGAATATGCTCTTTTTCAACATAATCTTGTATTTCATCATCTACACAGTCACTCATTTGATGATAAAGGCTTAGAGAGTCTGAGAATTTGAGGTTTAGACACCTTGAAGGTACTTGAAAAGTGCCTTAAAACCTGTACAATTGAGTACAATTGTAGCAAAGATTCATCGTACCCAAAAGAAATAGCCACGGCTAACCAGGGTTTTCTTTCACTTTCAGCTCCAGAGGTTCTTGCCCAGAAGCCGTACAGTAAGGCAGTGGACTGCTGGTCCATTGGAGTGATCGCCTACATCCTGTAAGTCCCGACTTGTCCCCGTTGTATGACATCACACTGTACAGCAAGCGGTTTCATCCTGACAGACGTCACCGCACATTCAGATTCAGCGTTTACATGGGTTTCTCACCAGGAACCACATTAACACTTTATGTCAGATGATCAAGTCGGAAAATCGCCATTCATGATGCCTCCCTCAGAATTCAGACAGTCAAAGAGGGTGGCGGAGAGTAAATATGGTATGCTGTACAAATAGGGACAGGTTTTGGGCACAGCCCTATTGTTCTATAGATGTGTAGTGGCATGTCTACACACCACGTCTTCCATTAATTACATGCTTCTGTAAAAACATCTTCAGCAATTTTCTGATGGAAGCTTGTGGAGTGAAAATACCTAAATAATTATTTATGTTTTATAAGATTTTGTGAAGTGAAATCTTTTTTTTTTTTACTTGAATCTAAGTATTTAAGCTAAGCTAAATTCACATTTGTACATTTCTGTGCACAAATTGACACTGCAGGATCTCTCAAGTACAAGTTTTGTTTAATTTGTTTAAAACATTTCAGATATCTCTTCTGTGCAATATCTGTGCTTCTTCACACTGACTGGTCAAAGGTTAAACGTCACTGCTCGCTAACTGGCTTCGGGAACAAATACTTAGATGCCATCATAAATCTTCTTTTCACTTCACAAAACCTTATTTACATTTGTAGATCTTACTGAACACCACCAATAATATTTGCATTCCATAGACTTGAGCCTCCCATCAAATCAATTGAAAACAGCTCTGCTTACATGTCTTCTTCTTCATGTAGGAATCAGCAGCACATCATCTGTTGAAAATATGACACAGAATGACTCACCTCCAGCTAAGCCTGTACACACACACAACCATTGGCTGGGTTGTGATGTATGATACACTCAGAAACGACACTTAAAACCACCTTCACGTTCTTTTCATCTGCTTAGTAAGCATTGGTTTGTCATCCACCAGCAAATGTAATAACGGTTAATGTGTGCATGGAGCCTAATGCCCTCAAAGGTCATTTAGCACAACTCTGCTCTGGGGCTGAATTGGTCCCGTGTGTGTGTGTGTGTGTGTGTGTGTGTGTGTGTGTGTTTGTTGATTTTTCCCTGCCTGTGTGTGTGTGTTAATGATGTTGCTTGTGTGCCGTCATCAGAGCCAGATGGAGCTCTGCTGAATGGCCTTGTATGGACATGGAGCTGCAGGCTGGACTTCTTTTTCTCTGCTTTTTGTTTTGCTTCTGCCGCGTCACCCCCACCTCTTACCACCACACACACACTTTCACTTGTGTGTACGTGAACAAAAAAAATATTACAATATCTGTGTCCTTAGCTCACTGTTATGTGCCTACGGTAGAGTGTGTGTGTGTGTGTGTGTGTGCATCTCTTTGTTCCCCCGTGTGTGTGTGTGCCCTTAGAACTTGACCACACTTTAACTGTTTTAAGGCTATAAAAGTGATTAAAATTAGGTTTTGCTACGGCTGCCATCTCAGTAGAGAAAGATGTGTGTGTGTGTGTGAGAGAGAGAGAGAGAGAGCGAGAGAGACAGTGGCTCCCTACTGTCAATTAGCACAATTAACGTTGGGATTCAGACCTTGTTAGCTTTTAGCTGCTGCTCAGGTGGAAAGATCACATCAGGTAATCAGCCATAATAATCACCTGGGATCCAGAGTGTGTGTGTGTGTGTGTGTGTGTCCGTCCATGCGTGCGTGCGTGTGTGTGTGTGTGTGTGTGTGTGTGTGTGTGTGTGTTCAGCGGGATGGACAGTGAAAGACAGCCAAGTCTCCAAACAAACGTGAAAGCAGAAAAATGGAAGGGAAGCATCTCTTCACACCAGGTGGAACCTGAGTCTCTTCCTGATGTGCGTGTGTGTGTGTGTGTGTGTGTGTGTGTGTGTCTGTGTGTGTGTGTATCGATGGAGAATGGCATTTTAATGAGTTTTTATGAAAATCTCTTCCAGAACTTCAGTAATGATGTGAAGATGATGTGTTTGGTTGAGCAGCAGCTCTGTTGTAGGTTCAGTCGGCTCATTATGGAGAATCAGACTGACACTGGATTTGGGTTCACCAACACTGGGAACCAATAATCTCACATTAGAGATGTAGTTCATTTATAGTTACAATTTGGTTGGAATGATCAATTTAGACAATAACATTTTTTAAAATGATAACACAATATGATCATATTGTCACATTAAGATTCTACCAAAAGTCAGTCTAAGTATTGCCCAGACCTTAGCTTAGCTGTTGGTGTAGCCATCTGTATCAGCGAGCTCGCCAGTCATCAGAAAGAGTAAATTGATGTTTTTTTCTTTGTCAGTTGACTTGTCAATTACTTTTGGGATAAATAGTTTAGTCTACAAAACTGGAATTGGAAAACAGTAACCAGTCCAAGTCCAACCAACACTTCAAAACACAAGGACATTCAATTGACAGTGATATACAACTGAGAAACATGACAAACCCTTACGTTTTGAGAACAGGAAGCAGTGAGTGTTTGCAATTTTCTTGGAAGAAATTACTTGTATGATGAAAAGATTATCAAAATTGCTGATGATTATTTTTCTGTCAAATCAATCAACTAATAACCAACTAATAGTGTCAGCCCTAAATAAACAATGTAATAAAAAGGTGAATGAATGGATAAAAAAGTTTTGTACAGTATGAAATGACTAAATGAGTGAATCACAGGCTGACTGAGTAAACCTCCAATCTGCAGACTGTGTGGTTACCCGCCGTTCTACGATGAAAACGACTCGAAGTTGTTTGAGCAGATCCTGAAAGCCGACTACGAGTTTGACGCGCCGTACTGGGACGACATATCGGACTCAGGTGAGCCTTTGTCCTCCGCGTGCACACATATGGACCACACACCACCTCTCCATCACGGCCTGAATGAATCTGCCTGGATTGAATGTATGTGGGAATGCGTCTGTGTGTGTGTGAGTGTATGTGGGGTCATCAGGACACACAGCTAAGCCTGGCAGTAAAACTAGTTTGCTGGAAACCCGTCCGGCCAAAACCTTTAGATCAAGTTGTGAGCGAGAGAGTTGGAGCAGGAGGACAGAGAACACACAGCAGCACATTGCAGTTCCACATACAGATGTAAGGCAATAGTAGTAGCAATGGTACTGATGTTAACATTAAGAATAATAGTAGTAGCAATACATTAATAGTAATACTAATAACAAGAGCAGTAACAGTAGCTTACTGGTTTTAACAGAAGGCAAAACATCACCCCGATCCTGGCTTCTCTCCATTGGCTCTCCGTTCGATTTAGAATTGATTTTAAGATTTTACTGATCACTTGTAAGGCACGCCTGCGTCTGGCCCCAAGCTATATAGCAGAAATGCTGACCCCATATGAGCCAGTTCGGAGCCTGTTCCAGAGTCGAGGCTTAAATCTAAAGGTGACCGAGCTTTTACCACCAGGGCCCCTTGACTCTGGAACGACCTGCCTGAGGAGATAAGGCTGCAGAGTCAGGAACTTCTTAAATCACTTCTTAAGACCCATTTTTATAGACTTGCTTTCATGCGATGTCATCTTTATATTGTATTTTTATTGTCTTTTCATCGCTTTTATTGGTTTTAATTCTTTAATATTTTTTGTATTAATCTTTTATCTTGCTTTTGTTTGCTTTTAGATGTTAATGCTTTCTGGGTATCCTGTTTTTACCTTCTCTGTTAAAGCACCTTGTAAAGTATGTTTTTTAAAGGTGCTATATAAATAATTTCCCCAAGAATTGTTCAAAATTGCTGTTTAAAAGTTGGATGTCTTTTTGATGAATTTGATGTTTTTACTCCCAGCCAAAGATTTCATCAGCAGTCTGATGGAAAAAGATCCGGCCAAGCGTTTCACCTGTGACCAGGCACTCAGACACCCCTGGTGAGAAACACACACACACACACACAGATAGATATTGATGTACAGTCAGCAGTGTTAACCAGCTGTGTGTGTGTACCAGGATCGCCGGGGATACAGCACTCTGCAAGAACATCCATGAGTCAGTCAGCCGACAGATCAGAAAGAACTTCGCCAAGAGCAAATGGAGGGTAAATGTTGTTTACTGCAGTTTATTCATTGTGGTTTTGGCTCTGTTGCAGCAGTCGTTTGTAATCCTCCAGTATGACTCCTCAAACTATTGTCTGTGTTTTTAGAAGATGAATCACTCGGTAGTAAAAACCTGGCTCGCCATATGGTCAGGAGTTAACCTTCATCAGCCACTTTTCTCCCAAAGCTCCTTGAAGAAGAGAGAGTAAACCACAGACACAAATTCCACTTTCTTTAAGAACGGCTCCTCACACAGTATGTCATTTTCAGCTCTGGGTGTGAATAGTACATGCAGTTTGTGTAGTATTTGAAACTCAGATGTTATTAATGGAGGATAAACTGCAACAGAAGACCGTATCGTGTTTTTTTTTGTCACTAGTGCCAGTTCATTGAAAGCAGGTTCTGCAACTTCAAAGCCGCTAAGAAATAAAAAATCACTTTTCTGATATTTTTAATGACATAATACTAAAAAAGCCTACTTATGGAATAATACATTGATAGTGTGTCAACCTCATGCCGAACCAAAAGATAGAAATAAATACCTCAATGAATCAAGCCATCACAAATTCTGCTGCCTCTCCTTAACTAATATTCATTTGGTTACACCCCTTGCTGTTATGTAACACCAAAACATCCTATTTCAACAAAAGACACACAATGTAAAATTAAGGAGATGCTATTAAAATGCTGTTTCACTAGCAATCAAATCTGACAGCTTTTATGATAAGCAGGAAATGAGGCAAAGTGAGAGCTCTCTGTTTCTATTGTTGTTTCACCTTCCCATTTCCTGTCTCTCTCCAGCAAGCATTCAACGCCACCGCCGTGGTTCGACACATGAGGCGGCTGCAGCTTGGCAGCAGCATGGGGAGCAGCGTGGACGCTTCCAACCCGCCGACCAGGCCTGGCCAAACGCAGAAGCCTGTCCAGAGCCAGAGCCAGGCGGGCCAGAACCAGCCAGCTCAGAGCCAAAACACCAGCCAGGCGGACCAGAACCAGCCAGCTCAGAGCCAAAACACCAGCCAGAGCACCAACCCGGCTGCCAGCAAAGGCTCTTCCACAGACAACAACACAGCAGCTCCTCGCAAGGAATGTGAGTTTGAGTCAGTAGAATCAGTAGCAGCAGAAATTCAAGAGAACGTATGTGTATTACAAAAAGTTAAACCATTCGCTAAGCCCCTCCCCCCCAAACAGTGATTGTCCAATCCTAGCTCAGCAACTGCAACAAGCCACAGCACTCCTGTCATTTGGATTTTGTCTTTTTTTATAGCGCTTCCAAAACTACAAACACAAGAGAGAAAATGTGGGGAATGGATTAAACTGTGTTTGTCAGCCCTAATTTAGACTGCAAAGGTTAGCATGTCCGGCTAACTAGCTTACTACTAAACCAGCGTTACTTTCAAGGCCAAGGAGCGTTATTTTGTGGGGTTAAAATTTACATAAAGAAACACACTTTTCATGATAGCACAGCCACGGTTTAGTCCATCCTGAATACCAGCTAACTAGAGTGTAGGCCAACATTGAACTCTGTTCTCTATTGTATTTGGGGAAGTTTATTTTCCAGCAAACTCATTAGCTGAGATAATGCAAAATTAATTTTAAATAGAAGCAATTTTGCCACTGTTAACATTATAAATAGCACATGTGTCCCGCGAGAATGGAACGCATAGCAACAGTAGCTAAATGAAGTATAGCTTAGTACAGTATCATAGAAAATGTCTGCTGCTGATCCATCTGACTCTTTCCTCTCAGGTGTAACTGCACCGGTCACACCCTGTAGTCTGGCGTCTGCAGCTTCTTCTCCCGCCGCAGGGGCAGAGCTGAACCGGCCACATCCCTCAGCGGTTCCTGCCCCAGTGCTCACAGAGACCAAGTGACGCCAGGTCCCGCGGGGAACCAGCTGGGAGGCCACAGCGCTGTGAGGCAGAGAGACGCAAAGAGACGGAGGAAGACAGGAGAGGAAGAGGATCTCCCTCTTCTTCCTTCCTCCCTCTCCTCACTGCATTTCCACTTGGATGCGAACGCCCCCCTCCCCCCCAGCCAGTTCCCTGCCCTGCTCAAGGCAGAGCAGAGGACTCAACCCCCACCCCACCGATTCAAGCCACAAAGCGCCATACTGTACGACCACCACCCACACACCCACCCGCCAGGACGCCATGTAGGAATCAACAGCGCGGCCACTGACTCTCAGTGAGGATGGTTGTCGACTGCTGTAAGCTTCAGCAGTAATTGGTGGTTCACGGTGGGGTCGATGGTATCGTATTATTCAATGTCAGTCAACATCAACTTCCCTCTTGAATCTGGTCTTTCCTGTGCCACTTTATTCAGCTTTTTTCCAATTTAGGATTGACTGTTGGCAACTGGATTGTTTTACTTTTTATTATTACTGTTCATTTTAGGTCGTATGTGTAACTTTTACAAAGCAAACATATTGTCACATTGATAGTGCTACTTTGGTATAATTACTGTAAATAAATAAGATCTTGGTCAAGACGACTGGCCGCCTCTACCTCACGATTAACAGCTATTAATTGTGCAGGCGTTTCTCTGCATTAAGACCCCATTTCCCATAACCTCCTTGTTTCTTCTTGTTCCCCCATCACCAAAAACCTCTGAATGCTTTGGCTTGGTTTGCTCTGGAAGAACAACACCCTCTTCCTGTCACGTGCCATAAAGCACACCAGCAGATTTACCTCCAAATCTGACCTGGTGACTGCAGAGCAGAGGCTGATAGGCCGCCTTAGTGATGGCCTGATTTGTTTACACAAATTTTACTAATGTAGCAAACTAATGTGACAATGAGTTATTCACGTTAAAATGCTACATATAGCACCTTTAAGACATTTTATATGTCCTCATGGGCTTGTTTGTCTGTCTGTCTGTGCTTTAAGAAGTGCTTTAAAAAGTACCATACGACTGTTGAGATATGGAAACATGAGTCAGCGCTTTATGTATTTTGCACAGAGAGGGTCAGACACAGATTAGCTGCCATCCACTTATGTTTATCAGAGAGTAGAGATTGTAAATCTAATTTAAAAAAAAACAAAAAACGAGTGGATGTCAAAGCATTGTACAACTTGTTTAATGTCTGAGAGATTCTGATCGGTTTATTATTCTCTTACTTTATAAGACTTTTATAACAATCACCCTTTAAGGGACAAACATACAGGTTAGTATGAAACATGCAGCAGGTTTAGGATAGGATAGGATAGATAGAAGTATATACTGGAAAACTGCCTCCAGTTGAGAATGTTAGCAACTACAAGATAGCTTGCTATTTGATTTCCCAAACTAAGGAGCCACAAGCAGCGCTGAGCAGCTTCAAGGTTACAAACATCCTTGAGATATTTAACTGCCTCCCACACAGGTCCTCAGAGTATTTGGCCTAGGTGGAGACAAAATCCAAGGTGGAGATGCTGTTGCCTGCCTGCCGCTGTTCTACCCCCTCTAAAGAAGCCATGATCTCACCTTTTCGCATCGTCAAGCTGCACCCAGTTGAGAAGTTGCTCAGGGAAAACTGCAGCTGCACTGTGAGCTGGCGAATACCGATTTACTGGTTTAGGGTTTTCTGTCAGTTTTTTTGGTCCACGCGCTGTGGCATCGCAGTTAATGATCCAGGGCTTAAGACGTTCGCTGTGTCCTTATTGCAGTGTTGTAGTGACTTGAATATTGAAGACTCAGACTTGAACCTTGTCACCAAGGACTCCAAGGTGTTTTTTGGATGCAGTATGCAGAACTTATTCCACTATTTTGGCTATTCTGTGTTGTTAATGCAGTCACCCATCCCTGGAACAGAGCAGCGGAGCTCTTTGCTTGACGGAATTGGACGGAACAGCCAAAGCAACACAAAGGATAGGTTAGTCCCTGCAGAGCCCTGCCTTTATGACCCAACAGCTGACAGTTATTGTGTCCAAAAAATTGGAAGCTTAGTTTGCTTGGTTCTAACAATAGTTGAATGGTCCGGCAATGGCAAATGTCAAAGTATTTATTTGATTATGAACAGCAAAGCCAAGGCTCTTGTTCAGTCCACTATGTACTTCAAGTGTACTGAGGGTTCGGTTTTAACAACTCATGTTTGGTCATCATTTCAAAACAAATGGAACGACTGAAGTCCACAGCTTGGAGTCCCTTTTTACCTGATAATCTAAGTTTAATATGACAGACTGACTTTGTTTTCATTTGTTCTTGATGGAGACTTCCCTCAAATGTCACCTTCTCATGACTCTGACATGACTACAGTAGCTAAGATTGTGTCACTGGTTGCAACGGCCTTTTAGACATAACTCAGAGAGCTGTACAAGAACTGTACGATGCTGGGCGCTCACTCACACATATCAGATTGTCATGTCTTTACCAGATGCAATTCTACTGATCCCTTTATTGTGAATTGTAGCCAAAGACTAGTGGTATGAAGACAATTCGGTTCATTCTACTTGATGAATTAGAAGTGGTCAGATGCGAAGCTGTTCGAGAGACACAAGTGGACTAAAACTAAGGGCTGAACTCCAGCTGCAAATGAATCTGGAGAGAAATGTATTGACGTTTGATCCCTTCCTAAGCTGTTGCCATTTACCTTTTTTATTATCTACACAAGAGTGGTGCTGAGAAGTATCTGTAAATTATTCATAGTACTTGTTTTAATCTGTATGGCATGTCAGAAGGGTGTGAGACCACAGCTGGATGAAAGTCAAAGTAGGGTGAAAATGTTAGCCCAAGCTTTCTGGAATTCACTTTTGGCTCTCTGCATCGTTTGTGTTTATTAAGCTCCACCTTTATGGCACCGAGGTTGACTAAGGCAAATCATGACCAGACATTTGTGAACGCTATTCAATCAAAATCAATCATGGTCTCTGTTCTTTGACAGCAGCACCTCCTTCCTTCACTAAGCTCTGCATGGACAATTCCAGCGTGGTTGGATTTTCTGCTCTTTCCCTAACCAACAATGTGTTTGTCCCCCTCTCAATACTTTGCAACCTTCCTACCCTATCTTTAGCACTCAGCCCCAAGCCCATTGGCTCCTGCTGAAGACGTAACTCTTTAAAAGTCAAGAAATTAGTCACACATTTTTTGAAAGGCTAAATAATGTCCTAAACCAGCTGGGCACTGTAGTTTAGAGCAAATGTCAAAAAGGTTCATTTGTTGGGGACTATTTTTAACAGTGGATCAACACACATTTGTTGCACTAGTGAGTGTTTGCAGCGGCACGACAGCGTATGCGATGACTCACAGTAAACTACAGTGTGTGTGTGTGTTCATGGTGATAAACAGTGCAACAGTGTGGCTAACTGATGTATTTCTAATAGGACAACAATGGAGCACAGACGAATAAGGTATATCAAGCATTTATACACAGGCCATACTAGTTAGTAGATGCATCCATTTGTGGTTATTCTTGGGATTTGTTTACAAAAAGAAAGATTTTGAATATGACCAGACCAATCCTCTAAAAAGATTTTTTATCTTATTGCATTGGTTGTTTTTCAGTAGAAAAGTAAATATTTTTAAGCAAATTGTGTTATGAGTTATAGACAGAAAAGAAGAGATCTTAACACTCCAGCTTTGAATACAGAGAAGTTGCCGGAAGCCTCTTGCCCACAAAGTTAACACAAGACAGAAATTGGCTGAAAGTTTTACTTTGACAGAACCCACTTACACTAACTGATTAGCTGCCTGGTTGTAAGCTGTCATTCACAGTGATGGATTACGCTGTGCAATAGGTGGCTCATAATATAATTCATGCCGTTTGGGGAACGACATACAGCCACCTTAATCACGCTGGAATTGTTCATTAACAGAACGCCTTCTTCCACTCAACTCATTCATGGTCTCCGAATACACACACACACATGCACACACACACACACACACACACATGAGATCTGCTGCATTGTTGTTCAAGCACTTAAGTGTAAATTGTGAAACTTGCGTATGTGGTGACAGCACTGACATGGTTGATGACTTTAGGCATAGTGTATTGACTGAAAACATTGCAGTCACTTTATGCATGTTGACCGAGCAGCTAGTCCAGTCATAAAATAGTTCTAGTTGAGTTAGATGTGTAAGAAAAAGGGGCCAGTTAGCCTGACGTGTTTTGTTATTTTAAATGTGCAGTCGTAGAGAAAGCTAACTTTTTAGTGCTCCTTACTGAACTGCTGCACCCATGTGTCTCCTACTGCATGACTACATAGCTCACTTTTCAGAAATATATATTAATTCTGGCTTTTTTACAGTGGGGTCCTGTGTTACATTTTTCTCTACTAACCAATCTCTGATGTCATTCCATGTAATTACCCATGTGTTGCTGAGGGGGACTTTCAACCATGTAAGGGCTTTATTCCTATGATCACGTTAATCTAATTACTCACTGTAACCATGTATACATACCCATTGATTCCTATGCATTTTTTAAACATTTTTAAGTGTGTCGTTAATGCTTTTTCTTGGAAGTTGGATAAGGAAACAAAGGACGCAACATCAGCACCTACAGTATAGCGAAACAAATTTAGATTTGGGGAATAAATAAGTGCAAGACACTGAATCCCTGTCAGATCTGAGACAATTCCAATCGTTATTATTGAATGAGCTACGTTGTAAAATTGGTGTACCAGGTTTTTGTCTGGTAGGAAAGATGTTATTGGATCGTCAGCCAACACTGTAAGAATATGTTTCGTTAAATGTGATGTCGTCCACTTCAGTCTGGGCGTTTGGGTTTACGAATGTATTGTGAGGCAGGCAGAGGGTTCAGGTTCATGCTACTCTGTGGTTTAATGTCGGCCGTAAAAGAAAAAAAAAGTGTTTTCTGAATGAACCTTTCTATGTTAAAGATGCTACTGTAAATAGATTGTGAATATGAATGATCGTTTTCAAGATATTTAAAAATGTTTCGCTGTTCAGGCATGTGAGAATGAGTGAGTGTGTGTCGAGGGAAGTTGATTGTATTGTCTATGGAATGTTTAATGTTAAAAAAAAAAAAAAAGCTAAAACCCCCTTTAGTCCTGACTGGAGTTTGCGAGTTTGCTTTCACAAGCTGTCCAGCGCTGTGTGCCTGCCGCCTGCAGAGCCACACAGAGCAGTTTAATGCCATTAGTGTTCCACCACCACGTCAGTGTCAGTCCAACTCACAGCGAGGGCATCGTTTACTGAACTCAGGCTTATGTTTTTGCCATTCTAAAGGAAAAAATCCAAAGCTGTGACCAAGTCAGAAACACACTGTAAAGGACTCACGCTCCTCTGACCCTTTTTTTTTTTCTCTTTTAAACGAAGACGCGATTGATGTGGTGCATCGTCGAAAAAGATGAAAACACAAGCATGTCGGGGGGGGGGGAGTGCTTCAAGAATTCAACTCCACCATGTTTGCATAATCTTATATGCCCTTGTATGATGTTAGTATCTCTGTATTATGTAAAGACGTACACAGGTTGAGGTGCCTGAGTTCACAAAAAGCTCGAGTTTTACTCTGTAGCAGATTAGAGTTTCAGTTCCACAAACAGTTTCAAGAGGCAGAAATAATCTTGTTGTTTATTGCAGCCAAGCTAACATTTATTAAGAGAACTGCATACCATGTTCCAAGATGGTGCCCTGTTAGTTCCAATGAAAGCTGCTCTAATGCTGCTTGTTAGAGTGACATACTGCTGGTTCCCTGCATACATGAATGACATGGCATGAAAATAAATGGCTGGTGTGGCATAAATTGTGATAATACAAAAAGTCACTATGTGGCAATCAGAGTGACATTTATTTTTACAACAAGTGTGTACGAGTTGGTTTCTTTTGTGCCAGTGTTCGTGTCAAGTCAAGTTATTGTGTGACTGGCCGCTTATCCCCAATAGCTAGGGCCGTTCGTGGGCAAACGTGGCAAAAATGCACTCAAATATATAAATACCAAGGTCTTTTGCTTTTTCATTCATCCATGACATTAGTGTACCTGGTTAGCAATGGCCTTGTATGGCTAGTTTAGAACTTCAGTTAGGGTGAAAGACTTGCTAGGTTCAGTAAACCTGGTGCAAAGTCGCCACGCTAGCACTTGTGCTTCAGTCTAGCTGAAGTTAAATAAATGTCCTCTGCCTCTAAGAATTGTTTGTATGGCTAAAGCTTTATGCAAGCTGCTTTTTGGGACCTGGTGTCTCCCTGCGGGTGTCTTCGTCCAGAGCCTGCTGAGTTAGCTGGCTCTATTGTATTTACTCTCTGCATGTGACCACAGCAAACTCCCACCCTGTGCACCGTCGTCATGCCGACGACGATCCTCATGTCTCAGAGCGGGCGCTGCCTGCCACACTTATTGTACTGTGGTGATGATGATTATGACTTTCGGTTAATGGGGCTTGTGTATCAGATGCCTTCGACAATCATGTGCACATATCAGAGTTACCATGACGACACAGGCCAGAGCGACTGATTGTGTTTCATTTGTCTTTCTCCTGGAATAAATCCTGAATGATCATAATATAACTCTTTACCCCTGTTTTTTTGTGTTTGTGTGTGTCTGGCTTATTAGTACCACTCATTCTCAGAATTAGGACGTTTCCTACAGATGTGTCTCTGTGTGTTTGTACTCGGTATTTAAACACGTGCAAACTCTATAATCCATGCACGCAGATAAAATGCAGACACCAGACACTCTTTACCACTTTGCCAGACATTTAGCCTAGATATATATATGCTGCACTGCAGATGTTTGGCAGGCTGAAGACAGATGTTACAAACACAGGAGGCACATGTTGCCTTTACTAGCATATGTTGGGATGTATTATTAGGGTTAAAGCTTTAAAAACACATCGTCTGCAGATGTTACCTCCCCATTTGAAGATATGTTTAGCCTGAATGGAGTCTCCTTGGGTTTGCACTGCAGTATTCAGACTTAAATGATTGTGTTGATGAAACAAAGGGTTCAGTAAGAGTTCAGATAAAACTACATGTTTACAGGCTTGACAAAAACCCTGCACTTTGTTGTATCTAGTGCTAATTAGCAAATGTTGGCATTCTAACACACTAAATTAAGATGGTGAACATGGTAAACATTATCAGCATCAGTCATTGTGAGCATGTTAGCATGCCTATGTCAGCAGCCTCAGCGCAACATTTCTGTAGACTCTTAGGTTGGTTCTTACTGTGCATTTAAACAATAAAGCCACAGTGTTTTGCTACTCCATCTTGATGTATTTGGTGCCTGGAGGATTCTCAACGATGCATATTGGCTTCTCAGTGCTGGCCTTATCAACCGCAGCAGGTAGAAGAGGCCATTATCCTGATGATTGACACTGTCTGGTGTAAATGTCCTTTAGGCACGGTAGAGCACCGACAATGATACGTTCAGCTGAACGAACCAATGTTTGCAGGATCTTGCGGTCCTGTGCAGTGCTTCTCCTGTACCTGTGACATGTTACAGGAGGACCTAAGTGCAGGACACGACACCAGAGTGGAACCGTGACAACCAGGCAGTGATGTTCCCCGTCAGGAAGCTCTCAATGGTGCAGGAGTAGAAATTCCTCAGTATGTGAGGGAATACTAAAGGGATAATAAGCTAATATACATCTCATTTTGAGGTAAACTTTTAAAACATTGTCATCTGAAGTGAGATGATGTTGAGTTTTCCCCACCGAGCAGCGTTAGCCTGAAGGTTTGTGTTTCCTCATCACAGATAACTTGATATAATATTGGTTCTTTATTAGCAGGGTTTGGCCCAGTGGAGCTTCCTGTGGTTCAAGTCATCACACTTCCTCTGCTTTTCCCTCTGTCTCAGTTGGAGGTTTTCCTCCCGACTGTCTGTCTCAGCTCAGTACAGAGGAACACACACACACACACACACACACACACACACACACACACACACATACACACAGTGAATGCATCGGTTCATTCTAAATGATTCATTCCTCTGACACACACACACACACCAAAGCACTGAAATGAAAATTGTGAAATCAAAGTGTTTCATATCCCTTTGACACTTTGATAACATACACACACATACAGTATCAAGCTCAAACACACACACACACACACACATACAGTATCAAGCTCAAACACACAAACACACACACATACAAACACTGCTTGTTGACTTTGGCTGTCAAGCTGTAAGTATGTTTGTGCTTGGAGTCACTGATCTCTCTGCTTCTTAAACTGATTTCTCCTCATCTTTAATTCAGGCCTTCACCCTCCTCTCCCCTTTCTCCCATCCTCTTCTCCAGCCCTTCTCTTGCCGCAGGGTTTATTCTCCTCCTCTCCCCTGCAGGCTGTTTTGTTCTTTACTAAGCACAATATATATACAGTATATATTCCATAAAACTAATTACGGGCAGATAGTCTGTAACAGTGAAATAATGCACAGTCCCACAGGAAATAAGAGGTGGGATCGTGGCCCTATGTGATCATGGCCTGAGAAGAGCACTGAGCAGCAAGTGAATCCCGAGCTAACTGCTTCTCCAGCCAGAGGAATCATGGAGAAAATAACTGTTGGGTTCTCTTTCAGGAGATATTTTGGTTCTTTTGTCAGATGACCAGGACCATCACTCTTGTATTATAGCACCCAGGGATACCAAAGAGAGAAAGAGTAGTTTATTTACAAGAATACTATGTAGATTATTACTTTAATAGTGTTTACCCAGATGTGGCAGTTGCCATTCGTTTGTCTCTTACATAGAGACCGCACAGCAGTCTCTCGCTCTCCAGTGCCAGTTTTCGGTCCAGGTGGGTGGCAGTTTGGGGCAGGTGGGATTAGCTAAAGTTGCATTCGTTGGCGTATCGCCATGCTTGCATAATGCCCGGGTGGAGGCTCCTCCCTTGTTATGGCGTTTAGGTAATGCCCCGCCCTCCGTTCTGCAGCCTTCAGCTTCTCCCGCAGCTCCTGCGCCTCCTGCTCGGCCTTGCGTGCAGCCCTGCGGGCGTTCCGCAGGGAGCGCTTCACCTTACGAACGCGCTCCTTCAGCTGCCGGTTCCTCCTCTCCGCCACAGCCAGGCGCTCCTGCAGCCTGCGGCCTCTCTCCTCCTCCTCGAACAGCGCGGCCTGCACCGAGGAACACAGCAGCTGGAGGAAAGAGAGGGACAGTGGTGCTGTAAGTTAACATATGTGCTGGGGTTGTTTTCTTTACTGGCAAACCAAACTGTTGTAAACCACCAGTTGCCATCTCGTCGCCTGGTTGTGTAGTGTGGGAGCACTGCTTACGGGATTTTCCCAGCAGCCTCTCCTGAAAATGAAAAAGTCTTTTTTTCCTTTGATCTCCACAGTGCTGTTAGTTCTCCCTTGCTCATGTGTTTTTTTTTTCTCCTCTGCAAAGCCCAACACACTTGGGAGGAGGGAGGATGGGGAAGCGAAGTGGAGGTCCTGACCCTCGTCATGTACATTTATCCACACAGGCTCCCTACTACTGCTGCAAAAACACAAGAGGACAATGTATGTTGTCTGTGTAACATACATGCATCAGCTCATGGCCCTCCTATCCCTCCCTAACAATGCGAGGGTTGCGTCCTTTGATGTTTCAGGGGCCCAAATGTTCTATCTCTTTGGTAGATGAGAACTGACCTCAATCAGCAGGGTTAACAAGGGTGAGCGCTCTCGTAGTCACAGTGGGGAGTGAGGAAAGACACTCATTCACTTTTTCGCCAAGAGTTAGATGAGAAGATAGATGTCACTCTTGTATATGTGCATTAGGAACAGAGCTTGAGCTTTTCATTAGCTTAGCCTCAAGATTGGAAACGTGGGAACAGCCAGTCTGGCTCTGTTAAGTTAAAACATATCAGCCAACCAGCACCTTTAAAGCTCTGGGGGCATTGTAATTACATGGTATGTGCCTTAGGCCACTAGGTCAAGGGGACGCCCCACAAAATCATTTTCAATGCTGTACAAGTACAAACAAAATTCCATTCACCTCCATTTTACTGGAGTGGAAGCACAAATCTCAGAGATGGATATCTGAAAACCTGAACCGAAGCCAAAATAATCCACATAAATACGACTAGGGACAAAAGAGATTGTTTTCTTTTCTCTTTGTAATTTGGGTGAACTGAAGTCTTTCTTCCCGTTTATCCAAACAAAGGCCAAATCGATATTACATAACACTAGTCTTTTTTTTTTTTTTACAGTTTTTCACTCACAGGAAGGCGCTCAGTGGGACACCCCCAACACACACACACAAACGCACACCACCTGTCAAAATATCCGGGTGTTACCTGCCTGCTGTTTAGCATCATCTGTGTAAACAGTATTTAGAGGACATGTCAAGACACACACACGCATGTACAAAATGTTCTCAAATTCAAGTGTACACAGATTTTAACACAGAGACGGCGTCTCTTGTCCAATACTCAATCAAGGCTGCAGAATGTCAAAATTAAAGAGGAGCGATTGTCATATATTCAAAATCCACCACAATGCATTTAAAACTGCACTAAGCCATATTCTTACACTAACAATGGAATAAAAAGGAGTCACTCGTTTTTATGAACCTACAGATAATTATCACCCAACTTTGCAGTTTTCCTTCAGCTCTGGTGCGTTTTAACATCTTCCAGCTCATTGTTTTGGTTTTAGGGGCAGCAACTTCACTGTTTTGGTTGTGTCTCACCACCCTCATCATGGTTTCCAGTCTGAGCAGAAAGTTGTTTCACTTAATGAAAGCTGATAAACCCTGCTGTACACTATCAGCTCAGCACCAAACAGCAGATACACACAGTTAGCAACTAGCTGGTGAACATAGTGGAGCCGATAAAGAGCCAGATATTTCCCTCAGGATTTGGTGGAGACCAAACACAGAGCTAAAAAGAGAAACAATAGTGGACTTGCATTTGTCAAGTGGCCAGAAACACAACTCCAAATGAATGCTAATGTATCTGCTGGATGTAGGGATGAGCAACTGTTGCTAACATGGTTGCCATATCAACTTTATATGGAGAAACTATGTCAATGTCGTGTTTACTACTTCTTGTGCTGTCCCCATGTTTTGGACGCTGTTTTGCAGATGAACCCTTTGTGGCTTAGGTAGCCAAATTTGATTACAGATGGTTTGGCTGACATCTCCTCCCGCTCCCAGACAGCCACAGCTTCTTTCTTCTCCATTCACTTTCTGGGAGCACGTGTGAAGGAGGGCGGGGAGGCGTAACAGCCGTTAACATTAACACAAATTTCAAATGAAAATTGAGTCAAGTTATTGGTTGCATTTGAAGCAGACGTTTTACATCCAATCACAGTAATGATGTTAACAAATAAATCAGACAATGCACGGGCAATTTAGTCATAATCCCGGGGTTGTGGATTTATAATAAAATCCAGAGTCCTCTTTGTCTGAGGCCGAGACAAGACCGACTAAAAATGTGGTCGATTCGACGAGACCGAGACCTTCGAGACCGATCTCGAGTACTACAACACTAGTAGACAGATCCCAACTTGCTGATTTAAAACAGTAACTGGCGTGTTGAACCATTTTCAACCCATAAAATGCTGATTTTTATACATTTGATAAGAAATGTCAACACTAACACCAGCATTGATTTTAACTTTATACACACACAAACAAGCATTTAGTGTCTTTAGAGCTTCACTACTGATGTCAAAGAGAAAAGCTGGGGTTTCTCCCCTTCTCCTCAGATTTAATTTTGCTGTGTGTGTGTGTGTGTGTGTGGACACCTAATCCTGAGTTGAGATGTGACTCTGCTAACAGGAATGTGGATCAGTAGAAACACAGTTTAACTACCCTCTGGCACAGTGCAGATCTACACACACACACACACACATATATCGCCTCACTGATCTTCAACAGGATAAAAAATACAAATAAAAAAACGGATTCCCGGCGTGTGGTTGGTCACATGTGATCATGTCCCAGCCGGCTGAAAATCAAAGCAGTTACTGATTGGTCGAGGTCCATCCATCTAGGCTCCCCAGGCAGCCAGGACACTGGCTGTCCAGAGGTCAAAGGTCAAATAGCAGAGATCCACATCTTTGACAGGCATCAGTTGAAAGTGTCAGTCTGCAGCTTTGATTCAGATATCAGTATGAAGCAACGTAGCCTGCTGACCTGGGACCAGAGATAAGTGGGACCACGTCAACAGAGGAAGAAAGGTCTGCTGCTGACTGTGATTCAGGCATTTATTATCACACCTGCTCTGAGTGTGTTAGGCAGTTCTTGCTTCAGACAAGACAGAGCACGGTGGCTGGAGAAGGAATTACACAAATCGTTGCCCTTATTTTGACAGGATACAAGAGCAGCTGTGAAGATGTTGAAGAGGCTTTCATTTGGCGCCACAGTGTCATTACAGTAACTCAAAAACTGACAGGAACGTCAGATTCACCATAGGCTGGTACATGTTTGTACCTCATTTTTACTGTCATTTCAACCCCAAAATCTGTTAAAAAATATTTAACAGCCAGGATGATGCACCTTGTTCCTGACCGACCTGTACACCGCCTGCAGCATACGTAGAGAAACACCTGGTTAATTATTTCTGAAAGGGATTTATGGCATTTCGTTTATCATCGGCAGTGGAAGCTGCAGAGCTGAATCAGGAAGGGTGCAGTGGTGTGGTGTCTTCCTCTTCCTTTCTCTCCAGGTTTGACCGAAGTGGGTCTGGCCTCTGAGCTATAGGGTCAAAGGTCAGTGAGCCAGGGGTTAAAGACACTGCTCATTTAGAGGACGAGCACGCGCATGTAGGGGCCATGAACTTAGGGCAGGGTGGGACAAAACAGACTCCTGCCTTGCCCTAAGGCTGCTGCTCCGGGAATTTATGGAGGAGTATGAGGACCTTCTTCTGCCTCTTCATGTGTGACCCTTCCACGTTTCGCTGCCTTTCGTCTTTTGAATTTGAAATGATTAGATTTGAAGCAAAAGCAAAACTCTCAAGATCATAATTCTAGATTTCTAATTTCACCATCTTGAATTCTGAGTTTTGTCCAAAGCGTCCTGACAGTATTTCCCCGGCTGTATCGCTCTCTTCAGCTAGAGTTTAAGCACAGAACATCCCTAACATTGGAAGAAGAGGTTGTCTGCTTTTGGTTTCAGCCTCGTGGGAACCAGACGCCCCTCCAGAAGCTCAGACAAGAGACTTCCCCCTCTTTTCTGCCAGAACCTTCAATTAGCGTTTGTTCAAACCCTCCACTTATCAGCAGTACTCAGAGCAGCTTTCACCATGATGAGCCAGAGGTAGAGACTGCTGTAAGCCCGCTGCTCATTTATTTAATACGCCTTTGTTTGTCTTCTGAAAGATTATCTTCTTTCAGATTTTCTTTTGGGCTTTCACTTGATAGGCCAGGGTGAGATAGAGACTAATTCCCCAAACACTCATTAATGTGTGCACATTTGCACGTTTACGTGCGCTCTCATTATTTGATTATAACCACGGTGAGGGAACACGGCAGTTTTAATTGTCATGTAACACGTTTTCTGAGTCTCGTTAACATTTTATGTGGACGCTCAGGCGGATAAAAGGAAGACAACACAGTTTGCCTGTTTCACTCGGTAGTTAAGGCTCAGGATGAATCCATTGTCAAACTGTCAGTGTGCGTGTGCATGTGCGTGGTGTCATGTCTGTGTGTCCCTCTTTCTCTGTCTCGTCTGTTTTTCGTTGTCTTTCTGCCTCCCTATTCTTCTTTTTATCACTTCCTCTCTGGCTGTCTTTCTACCTTATTGTCTCTGTTTTCTAATCACCTGTCCCCTATGCCCAAAGCTCTAAATTACAAAACAATAGTTGTTGTTGCTGTTGTTGCTGCCCCCCCCCCCCCCACACACACACACGTACAAACACCACCAGTTCCCTGCACGCTGCTGTTCGTCTGGACTGTTATCTCCATGGTAAATAGGTTGTCTCCTCTGCAAACAGCAAAAAGCTGACCGGGCTAAAGGAGGAGACATTTTGAACCTTATTCTTCTCAGAAGGTAAATGAGGTTGTACAAGGAGATTGGAATCAGGACAATGTGTTAGAGTCATTTTTGTTTTTAAGGAAGCACCAAGCATTACTATGGCAACCAACTATCCAATCAAGCTGCACGGCAGTCCTCAGGGTTACAGTTCTTGGTTTAGTTAGAACAGTGCGTGGTGTACGCCGTCAAAACAACGTGATGCCTTACCCTGCTGTCCTCCTGTGTGTCCCACTCGGGGCTGAAGGTGTGGAAAGGCTGGCTCCCTTGGGTGCAGTTGGAGAACTGGAAGAGGCTGGAGAACGTGCGCCGGTTCTCGGCCGTGTCGGGGAAGATGGCGTCCTGGAAGTTGACGCCATGCGGGAGGATGTTGTAGTTCTCATCCATCCTGCAGGGGAGAGAAGCTGTGAGGAGAAAGCTGAAGATGCTGCAGGGATTTACTGGCTTGTCAAATACGCCTTTGCAAGTTTCATAGGCTGATGCACTTCATAGGTCGGAAATGCATCATATTTAATGAGCCTGTAGTTTGCTTATCAGGTCAAATCTTCCTTTGCAAAATAACTTGCAACTACAGCTGTCAGATAGACGTAGTGAATAAAAAGAACACACTTCAAGTCTCACTTAATAAAAATACTTAGGCAGACTCAAGTAGTAGACCTTCAAATAATATATAATCAGTTTGCTCCAAAACAAACTGATAAAAACACTAAAGAGTTATTAGAGTGTTAGTTTAAAGTACATATATTGCAAAATGGACTTCTGTCTGGCAGAAGCAGTCTAATTTTTTAATGGTGTTGCACACTTGGACAAAATAAAAGACTGCCAGGCGTGCATAACTATTGCAAACGACATCAGATTAAACTCAACATCATAAATGAACAAAACAAAACAATAATACATGAGAGGGGGGGGTGCCCATTAATATGTCCAACATTACTGTGGGTCCCACAATGGCAACAATCAAACTTTCTTCTGGACTGTGTTTTAATGAGCAATTCCGAATGTCTGTTGGAAGTATTTGGATAAATGTATCCAGGTGTTGCACCTCACCTGAGGAAGAAGAAGTAGGAGTAGTTCTCCATCACGGTGTGGGACTGGCAGGACAGGTACCCGAGTCCGGTCAGGTTGAGCCTTGATCCAGTGGGCACCTCCAGCATGCTGCCCCACGCCTGGTCACACAGCATCTCCACCTCCGCAGAGTACAGCAGCCCTTCCTCCGCGCCCTCGTACCCATACCCGAACCCGAAGGGCAGCGAGTTATACAGGCCGCCCGCCCCGCGACCCGGAGGCTCCCGGTGGATCGCCAGGACCCGGGCGTACACGATGATCTCCGCCAGCTCCGAGCGGCAGCCCTCGCTCAGCGGCCGCCACTCGGAGGGGAGCTGGCACCCGCGCGTACAGCTGTCCAGGTGCGCAAAAACGCCGAGCGCTGCGAGGAGGAGAGCCGTGGGAAGCATCCCGGAGGGCTGCAAGCTTCGGGCGGCTTGTGAACCCTGCGGTGGTTATTCGCTGCAGAAAGTGTGATTTTCCTATTTGATCAAAATGTACTGTTTCGTGCAGGAGAGGTCAAGCCATTCAAGCATCCACGCTGCCAAAAGCGAGTTGAACTGAACACTTGTGGTGGTTACCTGGACGCTTGAGGATGGATGCTCCACTTGACCAAACACTCTACAGACATGCCAAGTAACCTTTTTACACAAAGTTCCACCACAGTGCTGCCACTCAGATCTTCTCCCCTCCGGACTATTAAAGAGACCTGCAGTCAAATGGGTTTGCAGAAACTTAAACTACTCCAACCTGTTGCTCTGCTCCAAGTCTTTCCAGTTCAGCTGTCTGCTGTGGGCAGACGGGCTGCACTGGTGCTGCGTTCACGGACTGATGCGACGCTCCGACATTTGACTTTTCCATGCCAGCTGGCTGGTGCGCTCCAATGCTTTTTTTGTCGGAAAATATTAATAATGTTAATTAATTAACGTTATAATGTCCTTCAAACCGTAAGGCAAGCAATGCATTTCTTTCCGTATTTGCTGGACTTTTCACCATGTTGACAGACCCATGGTTCATCATCGAACTGCACTGAGAAACTCTTCCTTTGGCTGCAAGTCTTGAGACATTTCCATTTTTCCCACAGCTCGTTTGAACGCATCCAAGAGGAAGAAGCTCAACCACCAAAGCGGTTCGTAATGTTGGAGAGCGTGCCCAGAAGAAGGTCTTTACTCTTTAGGGGGTTCGTTGAAGACGTTTCAAGAGAATAATCTGGATACAGTTCACAATTGCATCGCTGGCTGCTATCAGCAGTTAACACTAGAGCACATAAGATAAAGATAATGAGTTTCATTCCCTCCAATAGCAGTCCTGTAAATATCCCGTATGCAGTTCTATTGGCTACTAAATCTCTACTGTACCAACTACAGACATTATGATGTGTAGGTGTATGGATCTATCAGCTGCACCTATTTTAAAATGCACTCTATTTCCCATAAAACAGCAGATACTTTGGCCTCAAAATGCACATAGGACATGATGCGCTATTATTAGGATCTTATATCGGATATTAGTGCTACCCAGGCAGCTACAGCCAAACATTCCAGTGGTGTGAATTTTTGCAGCATATATTTTTTTTATTTTGACAACACTGCCCTCTAATGGACACTAACGTGTACTGCATGTACATATTTTTTAAATATTCTGTAATAAATCGAATAAATGCTGTTTGGACTAAAGTAAAAGATGTGTTATTTTTATTGTAATTATTTAATTAATTAATAATTATTTAATTTATCGTAATAATTATTGTAGCCTTTCGCGTTAATATTCCATATTGACCATGGTGTGTTTTTATGAAAACAATATTGCCAGATATTACATCAGGATTGATTCTATTTCAAATATTATCATTTAGGTCGAAACCAAACATGGCCGTATGGGCAGGTCTTTGCGTCATTTTCCCGTTTTCAAAGTGCAAAGGTGACTCGCGCAGGGAATTCCCGCTGTCAGCTGACGGCTGGCCCCGCCCCTCGGCTGTCAGCCTGTCACTGATGTGTAGAACACGCGGATGGACCTGTCGACGCGCGCAGCCGCAGCTCGCACTCCGACCTAGTCACTGCCCTGTGACGTCACTTCGAGGAAACGACAACCTTTAAGTCAAATCGGCACGAAACGGAGCTGCGTCGCGCCTGCGACAATCGAGCCTGTAAGGACAGGAAGTAGAGAAAATCCGCTTTCAAAGTTTAGGCTTAAACTTGGAAGACGGTTGAATAAGTTGGCCTTAAAGGTTGAACGTGGGTGAGCAATAATATAATATCACAGGTAATAAACAAATGATGACAACAACTGACAAGACAATTTTTTATTTAAACAGATCTTGTTAAAGTGTGATTTTCTTTTGAAAACGTCTACCGGAAGCCCGTTGTTTCCGCATTCCACTTGACGTTGCTACGAACCAGAAGAAGTAGTCGGCCGACACGCAACCACTTCGCCGAGTGTTCCTGTGTGTTCTCGGAGTAAACAACCAGAGACCGCTTCGTTCAGGAGGAGAGTGCAGGTGAGCTGAACCATTTCTGCGTCCTTCTGTGTTTCATGTGACGCAGTTCGGAGCGCTGCCGTGTCGTGTAAGTTCCCGGTAACTTCTCAGGGTTTTACCCGGAGTAGCGGCTACACCGGACGGGCCCACCTGAGGAGGGTGAAAGCGTAACGGCCGCATATTAAAAAATGTCCCCAGAACATTTTCACACAGCGACAGCGCATCTGTAGTATTCAGTGCTGGTTTTGTAAAGTAGCATTTTATCCCACCGTAATATCCTTTAAACTGCGGCTTAAGTTGTTCGTTCGAAGCGCGCAGTAGGTTATACAGCGTTCTGTTATCAGAATCCAAATCAGATTTGTTGCCCAAAGTAGGTTTTCACACACGAGGAAATTTGCTTTGATGGATTGGCGCAAATGAAAACCCGAAGGACGTATAAAATAAGTGAAAATGATCGGCATGTAACTAATCAAGTGAGCCGCTAATGAGGTAATTCCGTTAATGTGAGCGCGTGCTGCTGCTGCTGCGTGCAGAAGCACTGAGTCACCTGCTGATGTCACACAGCAGGTTTCTGTTTTCCTGCTGTACTTGACAACAAATGACGGGCAATAAGAGTTGAGGGGTGTGAAAGGAGACTTAATTCAAAGTAAGACAGTAGCCAATGCTGTGTGGTAATAGTATAACATTTCATTTTCAAAGTTTGCACCAGATCAAAATGTGATTCTCAGTGGATGTATTTTTAATTTTGGCTGTATGTATACGTATATATCTGTTTTAGCACTGAGCTCATTTTCTGCATTTAAGTTGTTTTAAATGCCTTATTTTTAAAGTGAGTAATTTGCAATATGCACACTGACAGAGCAAATTGATGACTTCTTCTTACAGCACTCTATACTCAGCACCATGGCGTCTGGAGGCCCCATCGTGAACGGCGACATCGCTCGCTCTCCCAGTCAGTCCGGCACACTGGAGGAAACCCTGCAGCAGATGAACATCCTCATCCAGGAGAACCGGGACCTGAAAGGTGTGTGTAGGGGCTGTGGCGGACTGTCAGGTTGAAGGCTGAATGAAATATCTTTTGATTTGAGCCTTTAATTTGTTGTTGCTGCGCTCGCTATTCAACAACACAGACGTCTGTTCCAGGTCTGGCCAAAGGGTCAAAAGTCAGTGGACCTTGTGTCCCTGACGGCTCATGTCAGGGTGGAGTTTGCTGTGGAAAGGGTCATGATTCAAATGATGTCAAATGTGCACCTATTCAAATCCTCCGCCTGTCTGTCTCACTCAGAGGCCTTGCGTCAGACCAACCTGATGATGAAGGAGCGCTTCGAGGGTCTAACTGCATGGCGGGAGAAGCAGAGGATGGACCGTGACATCCTGGAGCACAAGCTGCAGGAGGCTCAGGCCAACATGGAGGCGCTGACCCTCCAAAACCAGGAGCTGAGCGGGAAGCTGGGGGTGGAGGGGAGGACAGGCGGAGCCCTGGGAGACCTGCTGGTGAGGGTGTAACCCTGATACTGCTTTTTGTTTGTCTGTCTTTTGGGTCCAAGAAGCTGACAGCCGGTGTCCTATAATGAGACTTTGTCCGGCTCATTGTACATGAACTAGATTTAAGCTTCTGTCAGATTGCGTTGGAACCAAATGAATATTTCTGACTACTTACTATTCTGCAATGGTGACATGTGATGTTGTCTCCAGGCATCCAATCAGATTGCAGAGCTGGATGCCCTGCGTGCCCAGGTGGCTCGCCTGCAGGCAGAGAAGAACGACCTAGTGGCCATGAACTCTGAGCTGCAACTGAAGGCGGACCAGGACTCGCACGATGACTCCTTCATTGAGGTCATCAGGGTCTCGGTGAGGAGCAACACACACACACACACACACACACACACACACACACACACACACACACACACACACACATATACACACATAAAGAAATTAGATATAATCAGTGTTCATCAGGCCTCATCTAACACAAAAGGTCTCCACTTAAACCCAGCAACCACTCTGTTTTAGACAACCAGTGTAGTATTCATTAATCCTTTTAATTATTATGTGCTGTATCAAAGACATCCAGATCAGATTTTAGACAAAAATACGGTTTGATTCTGTGATTATTTTTTTTAAATGAAATAATACACCAGTGTAAACCAAAGTCGGGGCTCTAACTGTCCGTTTTCCCTCTCAGGATGGAGGTGTCGATGGTGTGAACGATGTGTGCGGCTCGGAGCGCAGCCGCCGTCCGGACCTGAGCATGACGGCGTCCCGGCTGGACAGCGAAGAGGTGACCGTCAGCCAGCTCCTCCAGTCACTGAGAAACGAGACGCAGCGGGCCGAGCGGCTGCAGGCCGAGCTGCAGTTCTCCATAGCCAGGTAGAGGATGGCAACTTAAAGGGACAGTTCGCCACTAAATGATCTACTCTCTCATCATGACAATTGCAGGTTCATAGCATCATCAATCAAAGCAAGTCAGGCTTTTAATGGTGCTTTGTGCTTTTTCCTGTAAGTTGGACCAAACTGTTTGTTAAAATGTGTAAAAAATGGCAGGAAATGTCCACCATATTTTGGATTTCTGCAGTAATCCCACTGCTGTCATTGCTGTTTTTCTGGTTTTTATCTAATTTCTCCTTGTAATGTGTTACAGAATTAGAGAACTGGAGGAGAGGAAGAGTAATGTAGATGAATCAACACAGACCACCCAAGAAGAGCCTACAGAGACCAAGGAGGATTCTGGGAAAGAGGAAAAGGTATTTACTCAATAGGTAACGTATTAAAAGTATTATATTATCTGTGTGGATTATTGAAGACTCCTTGTGAAAGAATTGTGTAAATCAGGTAGGTAGTTTTAACTGTATCATAGTAATCTGAATATTCTGATGGCAGATTGATATGAAAGTAACATTTCACATCACATTTAAAGAAAGTATGGCTTTATAATCACCATAACGGGCAGAGGTCCACTGATGTTTGTAATGTTTAGTCTCCTCATAGCATTTGTGTGTCATTGTGCAAATATTTCAGGCAGCGTCTGAGGTGGAGAACCTGAAGTCTCAGATGATGACACTGTTCAAAGACCTGCAGCAGGCCCAGAGCAAGCTGGATGAAGCAGAAGGCATGAAGAAGAACCTGCAGGACAGGTTTGGCTCACACACACACACACACACACACACACACACACACACACTGTCATATCTTAACATGCAAAGCAACCATTGTGTGTTTTTATTCCTTGTCTCCAGATGTCGGGAGGTGGAGCAGGACGTGGCCACTCTGAAGGCCCAGCTGGTGGAGAAGCAGGCTGTTCAGTCGGAGAACGACCGGCTGAAGCTGCAGCTGGACAGCATGCAGGCACAGAACCAGATGGAGCAGAGGAAGGCTGGGGAGGAGAGGTCTGAGACAACACATACAGAGACACTGACTGTCATGTGTCAATTTGAATCTCAACTGCCTTTACTCTCCAGAAAAATCTGTCTGTTTCCCAGTAGTGATTAGCCTATATTTGGACACACACTGAGTCATTGGTAACCCCCTCCCTCCCTCCCTCTCTCCCTCCCTCCCTCACAGGAACAACCTGGCCCAGCTGAAGGATGCCTACACCAAGCTATTTGAAGACTACAATGAACTCAAAGATGAGAAGAAGAAGAGGGAGGTCAGTTTATGTAGCATAATAATGAGGTGGATTTTCTGATGTTAGCAATAGATAACCAAATAAAATCCTGATGTTTTCTACCAATCCCAATGCAGTTATATGACTATTATGAGAGTGTTTGATCTTTACCCTCTGGTCCTGCAGTCCCAGCTGGTGCAGAAGGAGGTGGTGGACCAGCTGCAGGAGCAGCTGACTGCCGCCGAAGAGGCCCTGGCTGCTAAACAGAACCAGATTGATCAAATGAAGCAGGAGATCTTCCAGAAGGAGAAGGAGCTGGAGACCATATCTGTCTTCCAGGCTCAGGTCAGTCGGTGGATAAATGTTTTGATATCTGCTTAAGTAATCTTATGTGTTGAGTTCTTGCTGCTCATTTTGGACCCTGTGGAGTATCAGAAGTCCACATGACGGCATGGCTCCCTGTCATGCTTTTTGTTGTACTCGGCGTGCAGGCAGACGTCTACTCATCAGACTTCTACGCCGAGCGAGCAGCGAGGGAGAAGCTCCATGAGGAGAGGGAGCGTCTGGCTGCTCAGCTGGAGTATGTGAAGAAGCAGAACACCCATCTGCAAGACGAGATGGACTCACTGGGCCGGTACGGAATCAAACCCAAAGGACACCTGTAAATCAGTTTGGCTGCTCCAGTTCACTTACTGTGTAGTCGCTACATTTCACTCATGTCAACAACTTTTCACGATCAGCAGTTAGTTTTAATAGTTAGCTTTTGAATTCACACTAAAACCACATATCTAAGATCACAAAATCCTGTGGTTGGTCTACTTTGCTTTCACACCATAAACAAAGTGCACCAGTATTTGTTTGGAAGCCATCTTGAGACCTTTTCATGTGGTCTGGGACCAGAGTTTTATTGATGGGTGCTTTTACACCAGCCTAAATGGTCAAACACACACACACAGGTTAGCTGTAAAAGCACCCTAAAACTGTCCATGTCTGGGATTTGAACTTGAATGACTTTTGTGACTCCCAGTGGTAGTACCACTCATGTGGAAAATACTAGATAACACATTGTACAAGATTACTGTGAATTTCACACATTAGTACAGCCTCCTGACTTGGACTGTCTGTAACCGTTCCTCAGAGGGGACCTGGTTCTAGTTCCTGCTACTATCTATGGTGTGTTTCTCCACAGGCGGTCTCTGAACGAGATGCAGAGAAGACATGTGTCAATGGGAGGAAATCCACATGGAGCTGGCGCTACTCTGGTTGGACGAGGTAGCCTGCTACATTTACATCCTGAGCATAGTCTTCCAGGCATGCTTCCTCTCAGGCTGTGTATAAATGATTTCCCCTGAATTAATCCTTTAAAAATGGTTTTTTTTTTAAAAATACACTTATTGATTTTGTTGCCAAGTTAGATGAAAAGATTGATACCACTCTCATGTTTAAACCAAGAAACGCTTAGTTTAGGCTAGCATACAGACTGGAAGCATGGGGAAACGGCTACCTGGAACTACTCCCTGGCAGGGCCAGTGACTTCCTGGAGTCTTCCTGTCACAATGAAGGTTGCAGGCAAGGGTTCTTATACAAGGCAAGTCAAGACTCGGAAGTCACTGGCACGGCCAAAAAATATTTCCAGCTCGTAACTAAATGTAAACCCACACATTTTAGTTTTTCTATGGATTAAACAGCCGTAATATAACATGCTAATTGGTAAGATCTAGATGTCCTGGTAAACTGATGTATTTTATTTATTTTTTGCCTTTTGACAGAGCCAGGCTAGCTGTGCCCGGTCCGGTCTGTATGCTAAGCTAGGCTAACTGGCTGCTGGCTCTAGCTTCAAATTTACTGTACAGACATGAGAGTGATATCAATTTTTTCATCTAACGTTCTGCAAATAAACATATTTCTGAAAATGTAGAAACTACTAATTTCACGTACCTTTCACCATCGTTGAAGTATAACCTAAAAACATGTGATTGGTGGAACTTGTGGTGGAACTTGTGGGGACATCTGGGACATCTGTCCAGCATGTTCAGGTTGTGATCAGTGTCTCTGAATCTCAGGTCCTGACTGGCAGCATCAGGGGAATATTCCCGAACACGCCTGTCCCAAGTGCAATGAGATCCTGCCGGACCTGGACTCCCTGCAGATCCACATCATGGACTGCATCAACTAGACCTCAACACCCAACTACAATAGCACCTTAATCTGAGTCTTCCTCTGCTTTTACCTGTACCTCTTCTTGGATCCCTGAGATGACACTTTAATGATAAACTCAAATTCATTCTAGGATGGGAACACTTTTGCTGTTCGTAGAATTTCATTAGAATGATTTCAAATCTGAGAGGGTTCTTGCACAGGAGATGGAAGTTTGAAAAGAGTTGGTCCTCTCGTTTGTTAAATTAGAAAACTGCTCCAAAAGATTTGGAATGAAACAGGAAAAATATTGTAGGACATGTCGTCTTGCAGGTTTTGGGTGCATGTCATCTGGCACATAGTCTGTCTGTTGCCATGATGGCTGAAAACCTGCTGAAGATGAATTTCCTCAAGGCAAAATAAGTCTGGAAAATCAAAACAAAATCTGCAGGAACGCTGATCAGATTTCAGTTTGGCGCTGTCATGCACATTAAGTAAGTTCAGCCTTTTCAAATTGCATTTGTTTGCCAAGTATTTTGTTGCTGAAGGTTTTTTATTTGTTTTTTTTGAAGGGTTCCTTGTAAAAATTTAAATTAAATTCTCTCTATATTGCAGGAAATGGTACTTTAGCTCATGTTTGTGTTGTTGGAAAAAGGAGCATGCACTTTAATATGAAGATATATTTTATTAAGACTCTGGTAATTACAACATAATATATTTGTCATGCTAATGAACCTATCACTAGGTGAAGGCCCTATGTGCAGGAGGCTCCAACACACTGCTGATGCTGTAGATTATAAAGGCCTGTCAATGAAAATAAAAATCTGCACATTTGTCTGCTTCTAGTCATATTGTAACATAACAAAAGATGGAAGGTATTTTAAAAACACTTAATGAGAATACATATTTCATATAATGACCAAATTAATTACAAACTACAATTCTTTTTAAAACTAGTCAAAATTGAATTTCAGATATCAAAAAAGGAATTTCCACTAGTCAAAAATGTCATTGTAGATATCTTCAATGAGGTAGGTACGTATCCGAAATTAATATGGTAATTTGAGCTAATGACCCGTCCTACTCTGCCTCTGATTGGCTTACCCTCATGCCAACCAACAAAGCAACGAGTACTGGCCAATCAGAGGCAGAGTAGGGCGGGTCATACGTTTTCCGTACCAGGAAAAGAAATGTCTGGTCTCCAGAAGGCTGCTTCTTAACTATCATTCTGCTACCTGTCAAAGAGGCATGTGCCGAACCAGTAGGAAGTTGGTGAACAATTCTCGTTATGTTGACAATCGAAGCGTCTGTGGCGCGTAGTTCCCTCTGACCGGAAACACCTTGTTCATATGCGCGTTCAATCGCAAAACATTTGTTGTTGTTGTTGTTCTTTGAGTTGAGATGGCGGCTAGTAAACCAGTTTATAGGTGCTTTGCCGCGATTTACTGGACTGTGGAGCAGCAGATGTGTTGACAAACTTGGCAACGGAAAATAGAGCACGGTTTCACAAAGTATTAGCCATTGTTGAATATCCATGAGTTAGACACCGCCTATTTAAAATTCGACCAATGGCGTTACTTTATGATGTCACGCCCACATTTCCGAAATGGTTTGTTGACATGTCGGAATATATCGGAAATGCAATTGTTGATATCTTTAATGGGAAATTACATTTCCACTAGTCACAATCTTTCTTTTCAACATGTCAAAATTAAATTGTAGATATCTGTAATCGTTATTCTCACTAGAGAAAAAGCAATTACTGATGTATATCTATAATTGATTTAAAGACATCTGTAAATCAGTTTTGACTAGTCGAAATGTAATTTTTATATGCGAAAATATATTTGTAACATGTCAAAATTGCTTTACAGATATCTTAAATTAACATTTCGACATGTCGAAATGTAATTTCCACTAGTGAAAAGTAAAATCACTACTAGTCAGCCCTACTGATTAAATGTTAAAAGGGCCATAAGACGTATCCACATCTGTTTGCTGCCACTGGCGGTCAGGAAGGAATGAAACTCATGAACTCATGCAAACACACCTTTTAGGCTCCTGAGTTTCCCGTGGACTATTGCTGCAGCGGAATCAATATCAGCAGAAATATATTTTCTTCTCACAATAATATTTACTTTGAATTCATTTTGTTCGTAGGTGTTGGTCGAAAAGCCACTCTACGACGCAGAAAGCTTTTTTTGTCAGTCAGGCAGATCGCTGGGCACCTACCAGAACTTTGACAACACAGCAGGGTCCTTCGTTTAGCGCCAGTTTAGATTTTTCTCCCTCGCCCTGACTGCAGCTTGTAAAAATGACAAGATAGGCCTAATGTCTGTTTTTTTAAATAAAATATAAGCTATGACTTATACATAGCTAAGAGTCGTGCTAGTTATTGGAATATAAGGAATATATTGAGAGGTTGGACGTAGTTGTCAAATCCGTCAGTGCGTTAGAGCTAGCGAAGGACACAAAGCTGCATACTAACTTACACCAGAACCCGAGGTAAGTTGGCTGCCTCGTTGTGTAAATAGTCTCTAACAGACGTGAACGCAAAATGTTTCGGATGTAACAGAAAATATTGTGCTGAGATACAGTCATTAAACAGTGATACAACATTATACAAGGTGAGCTTGAACAGTAAGACATTTGGTCAATGTAGCAGCAGATAAGGGAGGACAGATATAGTGCAACTGAGGTAGGTAAGATGATCCCGAAATATACAGTAAATAACACACTTTAAATGTCTGCCAGCCTTACTGCAAAGCTAAGGCTGCCTTGCACGATTTGGTGAAACAATTAAAGTATTAAATTATATTTCGACCTCTTGTTTATCTATAGAGAAAGCAGGCCAGACATGCAGATCTAGCCTTATTTTCATAGGTCTACAATCCATTTTATTATAACAGCAGCCAAATTAGTCTTTCCTTCACACAGTTTGTGCCTTCTTGTAGGTCACCTGAAATCAGCACCACCCATAACATCTCTGAAATGGACAGTGAGTATCATTGGATTTAAAACACATTAAAGTACACCTTTATGAAAAGTTCAAGAGATAAGTCGGTTTATATCCTCTCTGTCCAGGTGAGGATGATCTTGACATTTTGACAGCACTGCTGGCTGAGAGCGAGGGCGTTGAAGAAGAGCAGGGCAGTCAGGAGCAGGCAGACGACTTGGACGACCTTTTTGACGGCGACACTGATGAGGAGGAAGAGTACAAAGAGGGCGTTGGAGAGGAAGGGCGAGTTGTGGAGACAGAAGATGCAGTGTCTGAGCTTTTTGGAGATGTGGATGACATTGAAAATGAAGAGAAAGACACAAAAGGAGAGGCCAGTGAGAGCCTGGACAGGTCCAAGGAGGATTTGCAAGGTTTGTGCCACTGCAGTCTTGTGCCACTCTAATCTTTTTCTGGTTGATGTGCAATGTCATTTAGTTCAGTTAAAGTGTCGTTTGTTCATCATTGGAGTTTTATGCCTTCTTTCTTCAGAGGAGCTGAGGCACATGCAGGAGCAGATGCAGCGGTTGCAGCAGCAGCTGGATGCAAGCCAGAAGGGTTCCACCTCATCTTCCACCCCAGCCACGACTGCAGGGAGGTCGGCTGGTCCAAAACCAGTGACCCCCAAACCGGCACCCCTTCGACAGCCGACCTCCAAACTGAATCAGGCCCAACCAGCTGCTGCCGCACAGAAGAGCAAGACCCAAGCAGGTAAACATTTTGTTGTAGACCAGCCACAGTGGTTGACAAATCCTGAAATCCACTGGCCACATTTGGTATTTTATTTCACACATAAGGTATAGAATAAATTGATGTAAACACAAACTGCTGTGCATAACTGTTTTCCTTGCCTTCTTGCAGCAGCAACATCTTCACCAGCTCCAGTCAGAGGTGGTATGAAGCTCCAGGAATCCTCTGACTTTTTTGATCAACTGAATAATGCTGATTCCTTCAAACGCAAACCCAGGGTAGCTCATCACTCCAAACCCAGCACGCCACCAGGTAAAACCTATCCCCATGAGGGCCAGAATTAGTGAAAGAATCTTGTTATTGATAGTCATGGTGTCTTTTCTTCACTGTTCTCTCATCAGAAGACAGAGGGCCACTGGTGGAGATTAAGATCGGCAGCTCCTTCCAGCCAGTAGAAAGCACAAGCAAGGTTTATAATCCTCTGCGTTCATCTTCACCCTCCCAGAGCAGACCTGCACCGGGTGCATCAGCAGGACAGCCTAAACCTTCTTCTCCTCCTCCCCTTCCTAAAGATGTGGCTGTTGAGAAATACTCAGGATTGCGTCTCAGGTGAGGACACCGAAGTGATGGAAATGCTGGCTTAAAAAGCAGCAGCTGAAAGCCTTTATCGGAGCATCATAACGAACAAATTCAGAAATCCAGTGCTTCAGTCCGAGTCTGGGCTTTTTTCCGTTTCAGAAAACCGCGTGTTTCCTCCAGCGAGATGGACCGCAAGATGGCTGATCGCCGTCTGATCCGTCTGTCACAGGTGCCGGAGCGCTTGGCTCGGGAGAAACTCGAGGACAGTGACTGGGTGACCTTTGCAGTGCTGGTCAACAAGGTCACACCTCAAAGCAGCAGCAGTGTAGGTCTATGCTCACATCACTCAGCCTGGGTTGTAAATCCTCTGTGTTTTACTGAAATATTTCGATGACATTTTTTCTTCCCTGTGGACCTCTGCTACTTTGCTTTTTTTCTAACTTTGTAAAGCAAGAATACTGCAACACCCACACCATGTTTGTTAGCAAAACACATGTTAGTTCACCATGTAACAGAAGGATCTAGCCCCCAGCAACTCTGCACAGGAGCAGCTGTTTGGAATGAATTTCTACTGACTTTTCACTAAATTCAAGAGAATTTAGTGAAAAGTCTTTCTCTTTCCATAACCTACAATGTCTCCATGAAAAATGCTTTATTTTCAACATGCTTGATTTTACTCATGTAAACCAAAAATATTTTAATGTTTGAAATGAAACGATTCCATCCTCATATTTATTTGTTGTCTCCTGGCATTAATAGTATAGTATAATTTTTGTCTGCTTGAAAAGTGCTTGAATGTTACTCTTAAAAAGCTGTACGAACACTGCTTATTGCCAAATGCAGTTCAGTGACAGACTTTTCCCAACTGGCAGCTTCAAATCTTGATTGCAGCTCTGAAATTCATCCAAAGTTAGATTAAACTTCGCAAAATTGTAAAATGTTATATATTGGGAACACTGTGTGTGTACTATCAAACGTTTGTTTGACTGAGCACGTCGTCTCTGCAGGGCAAAACATTCAGCATCTGGAAACTGAGCGACCTTCACAACCTGGAAGTGTTTGTGTCTCTGCTCCTGTTCGGCGAAGTCCACAAAGAGCACTGGAAGACAGAGCCAGGAACCGTCATCGGAATCCTCAACCCAAACCCCATGAAGCAGAAAGATGGATATGACGGGGTGAGTGGACAGCAGTCTGCCCTGTAATGTAATATAATATATACACTTACAGCACAGAAGCCAGTGTTCTTACAGCAATGTGCGAGGGCAGTTTTCTCTCGTGCTATTTTTCTTTGTCTTTAATGGCAGGAAATGAAGAGGTTTTGGACTGTTGGTTGGACAAAAGAAGCAATTTCAAAACATCATGTTGGGCTCTGGAAAATTGTGGTACTACTAGACTTAACGATTAATTGTGAAAATAATCGATAAATCACTTTCTTTCATTATCGATAATGAAAAGAATCCTTGGTTGCAGCCCTAGCTGGTAATTTTCATCCTTTTCGTACACAGAACACCACTGATTTTACAAAACAGACGGACTGTGTGCGCAAGTTAGAGAGACTAAAGGTCGAAATCAGGTAACAGAAAACTGTCAGGACATTGCGTGTCATTGAGATCGGTACCCCCCCCGCGAAATGAATTGTTTCCCACTCGTAAAGCGATAGCCTTGTTTATTTATGTTTTACTGAATCTCCTTTCAGATTAGTTTTGTCTGACTGGTTTGGTGACTAAGGCGTCGGCCAAATAAAGCTGAAAACAGACCGGTGGTGTTGGTGGAAATAGCGACGTTGCCAGCGTCAGCATCGCACGACAAACTGAGATGTTAGGAGAGGAATGTGGCGAGGGAGGCCAAAGCTGTTCCCAACTGCACAACACACACACACACACACACACACACACACACACACACACACACACACACACACACACACACACTCTTACCAGCCACATAGGCAGTTTGAGTTCAGAGCCTCTAATGTCAGCGGCTCTACTAGCATAACACACCCAAATCGTTGACCAAACTGTCGCCGCGCAAGTTGCATTGTGGGTAACATAGATGCCAGGGTTTGTAGAGGAAGGAGAATACATGGAATAAAAAAAGATTTTGAACCTTTTTTCCCCCTAAACTGTCCAGCTTGAGCCTAACTATGTAATAGGAGTGCGATGCTAAATCTGAGAAGTTTTAATGATGACTGTAGACTCTCTGATGCTTAGCATTTAGGCCTTTTTTTTTCTGAAAGAATTGTTAAAGAAGTTTAACCAGCACCTCTCAAATGTTTAAGTTTCAATATAGACATCCATCTTTAACAGTTCGTCATCGATCTGCAGATTATTTTCTCTATTCTTTGATTAATCATTTTGTCTAGAAAATGTCAGAAAATAGTGAAAAATGTCTCTGTATATTTTTGGTGACATATTTACCCACCTTGCTTTATCCAACCTGCAGTTATCCAACATATTCAGTTTGCAATGATATGAAACAGAAAAGAAGTAAATTCCCACACTGCAAAAGCTGTAACCACTGAATGGTTTTGCCTTGTAAAATGCTTGTAAAATGGCTGAAACGATTAATCTATTATGGGAATAGTTGCTTTTTCTGTTGACCAACTCATTAATTAATTGACTTATTGTAACTGAGGAACATAACAATGCCACCACATTTTAAATCCATAAAATAAATATAATAACGTATAAAATTTGTTAGCTGTAAGACATTTGAATAAATAAAGAGAGACAAGGCAACAAAAGAAAATAACACATTTTTGATACTTTGTTTATCACTTGTTACTAGTGTAAGCTGACCCCCCCCCCATCCCCTCCAGAAATTGAAAGCTTGTGTTAAACATGTGCAGGTGAGCCTGACGGTCGATCACCCGCAGAAGTTGCTGCTGATGGGTGAAGCTCAGGACTACGGCACCTGCAAGGCCATGAAGAAGAACGGGGACCCCTGCTCACAGATCGTCAACTTGGTGGGTCATCTTCTCCGTGTATGTGTGTGTGAGAATCCACATTCTCATCCAGACTAAGTAGTATTACACCACATCCTACAGCCAACTTGTTTCTGTGTGCTTTACAGTACGACTGCCAGTTTTGTCAGTACCACGTCAAGGCCCAATATAAGAAGATGAGCTCGAAGAGGGCCGAACTGCAGTCAACGTTTTCGGGAAAAGCTCCCAACAAGATGAAGGGGAAGGGTGGCGGCCTGAGAGAGCGCCTGTGTCAGGACGGCTTCTACTACGGCGGCGTGTCCTCAGCTGCCTGTGCCTCGTCGTTGTGAGTGATGGGACATGCAGTTGTTTGACTCGACTGTTTTCTTCAAATCCTTCCTTTTTAATGCACAGTGTCTAATCAATGCAAATCGTAATAATGAAAGTCCCTGCAACGCTCAGACGGACTTAAATGATGAATGCTTCTTAATTCCCCCTCGACTAGTCCTGTCTCTGGTTAGAGCGAGAGACACCGGAGCAGACTTTACTGATGCTCAGTATCTGGCACAGTGGTAGAAACAGTTTTTACACCTTCCAATAGAGGCGGGGTGCAATTAAGTCCCGCCCACACACAAAACAATTCATCACTCTCCATTCGACTTTGCATTGCGTTAAGGTGCCTCCTTGTCACATTGTTCTGCTAGTTAACAGATAAATGCTTTACAGCTGCTGTGTGGTAGGATGCACTACCAACAAGGTAACAAACTCTAAAATAATCCTTTGACATGCTGAAAAGGAATGTTTTTAGCTAGCTGCAGACATTTTGTTAGTGTTTCAGACCTTGGTTGCATATTGTGGTGCTGATTGTTTTCCTCTCCAGTGGGCATGATTTTTATAAAGCAATACAAACTTTTATATTTATATTTTTCACATTAAAACAAATTAGCGTTAGGCTAAACCGTGTGGGACTGTGCAGAGTTTGAGCTGCCCAACATTTTCAGTAACAGCTCTGTGTGTTGCAGGACGGCGTCCAAACAGAACAAACCCACCCAGATGACTCTGGACAAGCTGTTTGTGAAAGGCTCGGCTCAGCTCGTCGATCAGGCCAAGAGGCTGGGTAAGGACACAGTCATATGCACAAACCTCCAGACTAAACCCTGCTGAAAGTGCAAATTTACTGGCCTGACAAACAAGTTTTTAGTCGAAAAGTAATTTCTTAATTGAGTTTTGTTTGTTTATGTTGTTTTGTTTATTTTAGCTGTGCAGTCCGGTGAAGTTTCTGGTTGTTCAAATGAATTTAAGAGCCTGATGTCGGTGCCAACACCCGGAGCTCTGCAGCTGAAGAAGCACTTAGTACAGGGCAGCCAATCAGGTATATGACCTGGAAATATCTCTGTGTCTTGGGATACTCACGCTAATCATCCATTACATTATAAGACATCTTTACGCGACAGCCATATTTACAGCACGGCCGTGAACAGCCCAGGTTGATTCCAGGTTGTTGTTTACGTTGTACCTTTATTAATGAATATGAATTCTCCATCCTCAGTCTTCAAAGATGCAGCTGGAGCTCCAGTTCAGTCCATTTCAGCCTCAGACCTACTGAAGCAGCAGAAACAGAAGCAGCGAGAGTTTCTGCAGAACCGCCGGAGGAGGGCAGACGAGATCCAGAAGAGGGTGCTGCAGAGCTCAGCTGGGCCCAGGTCGTCGTCCTCACTGGGCCGGGGTGGTCTGATGTCCCCGAAAGCAGCTTCCGAGGTCCCCAAGGCCACCCAGAGCCCTGCAGCTCCCCACGCCCCCACGCTGGGCCGGGGCTTCTCTGAGGGTGAAGACATCCTTTTCTTTGAGAACAGCCCGCCACAGGTGCCTGCCCCCAGTGCCATCAGCCAGGCAGCCGCCAAGATGGCTGCTCTGAAGAAGCTGAGAGCCAAAGGGGCGGGGCTGCCAAAGGAAGACCCCAATGCTGTGAAGAGGAAGAGGAGTAAGGACGATGAGATCAACGCCCGAGTGGAGAAGAATCTCACCTCACCCAAGGGTAAGCGCACACATACACTCTTTCCTGTCTCCTGTCTCCTGATTTTCTTTTTTTTTTTCACTTTTTCTATTGTATTTTTTACATTTTATTAATTCTTTTACTTCGAATTGAATTTTAACATATTTTTTTTGCAACAAACAAGTATACAAATAATCTATTTTGTATTATTTTGACAAAGACATTGTTCTCTTTAGCAATATTCATCCACACCTGATTGTCAACCACAGAAATATACTGTGGTAGTAGAAATGTATTCATCACACAGAGAGCTCGCTGCTGAGTGTGAAGACCTTAAACACTTGATTTGATAAGTAAAATGTAGAATACCGCATTCAGTTAATATATAAAAAAAATATATAAAATGACTTTATTGTTGCTTCCTATAACCTGTCCTGTTACTCACTGTGCAGGTGAATCGTCCAATAACAAGGACGAGGAACCGGCCCAGAAGAAGAAGCGAGATCAGCTCCTTTACATCCAGTCAGAGGAGTTTCAGAAGATCCTCAATGCCAAATCTCGCCACGACGTTGTACTCCAGGCGGTATGAAACGTGAAATTGTGTTTTGTAGCTGATCTTGATGTACAGCTGTTGCTTGTTGATCTGATTTCTCCTTTGTGTTCTGCATATCCAGCTGCATTTCAAACACTGCAAAGTGTGTCTGAATTAAAAACTTTTCTGTCTGAACCTCCTTTCTCTCTCTCAGGTGGAGTACCAACTGCAGGAGCGCTACTTTGACGCTCTGGTGAAGAAGGAGCAGATGGAGGAGAAGATGAAGGGCATCAGAGAGATGAAGTGTCGTGCTGTTACCTGTAAAAAGGTACAGAGTTAAATTCAGTTCAGATATGTGAATCTCAAGCTAAACAGGCTTTTATAAACATTTCTAAAACTGATCTTTTGTCGAGATGATATTACAACCGTTGTGTAATAATCATGAATGCGAGCATGGTAGCCCCTGAATGTCTCACAGAAGTAGGAAAAGTAAGCTGTTATTGTCCATGTTCCTTTGCTTCCAGTGTAGTTACACCTACTTCAAGCCGGCGGACCGTTGTGTGGAGCAGAATCATGATCTGCGGTGGCACGATGCCGTGAAACGTTTCTTCAAATGTCCCTGTGGACAGAGAGCCATCGCTCTAGACAGACTGCCCAGCAAACACTGCAGGTAAAACTCTTAATGCCCCTCAAGCTCTTGTCATCTCTTTCTCCTTCCCGTGATGGTTTTTCAAGGCTCCCAACTGGTCATGGAAACATGGAAATAACATGTTGTTTTACCATTTCAGTAACTGTGGTCTGTTTAAATGGGAGCGTGATGGGATGCTGAAGGTAAAATCTCTCCCTGGCTCATAGATTACCTCACTTAAAAAGAAAAAACATTTTATTGTTTGTGACACCGAACACCAGACCTGATGTTGCTCTTTGTGTGCCATTGCAGGAGAAAGCTGGACCAAAGATCGGTGGAGAGCTTCTCCAGCCTCGAGGAGAAGAGCACGGCAAGTTCCTCAGCAGCATGAAGTGACAACACCAAGCTGGCTGTTTTATGTTTGTAATTTAAGTCTTAATAGCATTTTTAAATCTGTATGAATTAGGTTTGGGTTTTTTTAAGTTTAATGTTATTGATTATGGAGATTTGATCATCTGTGATAATATTTGATATGCTGGAAGGGAATAAGATGATTAAAGTAATAATTTGCAACATTTCATATCAAATGTCTGTTTCTACTCATTTGATAGAACACTAAGTAATGAAAGGCAGAGCACACACATTCTGGTGCAGATCTGGGAAGTATGGAATCATTTAATACTGATTTAATATTATGATGGCAAACATGTTTCCCAATGTAATGATTGGTTTCCTGACTTAGTAGCAGTTTTACTGTTAGTCCATTTCCCCAAAAGACCTTTAGACAAATCACAGTAGGACAAAGCACAGGTGTAAATAAAAAAGCTAATGATGGCTGAATTCCATGTAGCTGTTTCACTTTCAAGGTCCTGGTATTGTTGGTATGCTGGCTCACTGTCGCACAGTCATGGTTTACTGGGACACACAGGACGGAGCCGTTATTGTTATTAGTAAAAACTGCTTTTCCTACTATGACAAGTCAAACTGTGTGCTGTGAAAACGGCCTCCTTTAAGATACAAGCTTAAACGTAAACTCAACTTCAGCTTTATATATTCAAATACTACTTGATATACAGTATGAAAACCAGCATGTTCCTCAAGTGAACATATACAAGAATATTACTCACAATCTGAAAAGTAATCCGTGGATCTATTGGGTCTATTTCCTGCTGCACTGCATGGTGGCCGTTTTTTTATTTTTTATTTTTTTGAATAAATGGTAGAAGTGGGTAGTGGTGGTTGGACGAGGAATGATATCCATTACAGCTGAAAGAAAATAGTTCCACTTACAGGTATAATCTATAATAAAGTTAAAACCTGATCCACAGAAAATCCAAAGAGGGTGTCACAATATGACTGACTTGAATAAGAAAGGGCATTTCATTAACGGTAGGTAACGTTCTACCAAGTTGTTTGGTTAAAGCAGCCTTTCCATGCCTTCCATTGAAGTATAAAGATGAGGGAGGTTGCTTATATAACAACAGGACTGAACAGCACGTCTTTATTATATCAGTAGGGAGTTATTACATTACTGCCTTTAAAATAACCCACTTACTGTTTCATATTTCTTTAACAGTAGGATATTTCAGTCATAGGGACTGAACCAGTCTCCTGTATCAGGACACAAACATCTTCTAACGCACTCCATGTGTTGCTGTGATGACGATTGAGGCCAGGTGGCGCTCAGTCAAGTCTGGGAGCCAATCCACATGGAAAGGACTGAGATGGAATCACAGTATAGAGATAAAATAAGGCTTTTGGATTTGAAGCTGTGTGATTAGTAAGTACGGAGTGCCATGCCACATCAATTTGAGCTCATTATCCCATTGCTACCCCCCCCCCCACCATCCCACCATCCCACCCCGCGTGCGCG
>JAVQJF010086671.1:0-28324 GCA_036023855.1 Gadopsis marmoratus
GTGAACACTGGGGACAGGTGAAAGGGATCAACACAGAGGGAGACTGACGAGACAGGAAGTATGACCAAATAAGGAGGGAACCACTAGACAGAGGAAACAGACCAGGGGCACGACTTAGAAAAACTAGGACCTGAGACACGAGACCACAAACACCACAACAACACCCAGGAGAACACAGGAACACTGACAAGGGACCAGACAAGGAGAACTAAGACATGAAACGTGGAACCTTAGAACAAGGAACACAAGGAACAAAATACAGGAAAACACATGAAAACACCGGCACTCAGACATGGAACATGACACTTGTTGAGGAATTTTCAAGCTAATCCTTTAATACAGTCTCAGCGTTACCAGAAAGTGGCATCAGTTTAGTTTTAACCCCACTAGGTTAATTCAAAAGATATCTATAATGAAATAAATCTGCCCGATCCAAAATGTGCTTTCATCATGCAACACGTTCCCATACACTCGCTTAATCATCCTGCAAAAGTATTTCCCGATTAGCAGGGGAGGGAAAAGATCTCCAAGGCAGCGTCCGGTTCGCAGCCTTCACGGCCTGCCAAGAGCCACATCTCGGGGGCCGCAATCAGTGACACGCACAATAAACGGGCCGATATTTAATCATTAGGCGAGGAATGCACAGCGGACGTCTCTAATCTGCTCCCGCGGCTGCTGAAAAGTTGCACGGCACGCAGAGTGGAAGCCGCGAACTCCTTGTGTCAGCTTCAGCCGTGCGCCTGCGGGGTTTCAGTGGCAGACCCCAGAGGGGTAACGTTGCATAGCAGGAGGCCTCAGCATGCCATTGCAATTAATGTATTGTCTTACCTAATAAGATGGAAATGTTGGAATGATTAGTGAAGACTGTGGTGTGCACCCTGGGGTTGGTGGGAGGCTTAGTTACCAAAGTGCTGAGGCGCTATACGGTATATACAGTATTACTGTTGGCAGTTCAAATGTTTCAGGTTAAGTTTACTGGAAGCGGGAAAAAAAAACAGCCTTGCTTTTGGCTCGATTGCTTTATCCAATTAATCCTAAAGATGTTTTACTCAAATTCTCTCAAGAGAAACGTGCATTCTTCAATACAATCATAATTCTGGTGATATTTTATATTTTTCTTATTGCCATCGAGCCCCTTTGCCATCCAAAAACTAGTGAGCCACACTGTCGCACGGGGTGACATGTTAGTTCATTACGATGAACCCTGTATTTGTGTTTATTCAGTCTTGTCAATATAATAAACGGTGTCCAGGTGGTGTAAAATACTCTTTTCCACTGAATATAGTCACCAACAAATGCAGTATTTACTCCTATTTGAGTAACCTTTCCCTAAAAAGTACAATGAACAGCTCTTTTAGGCCATGAGTTTAGCATATTTGTGAATGAAAGTTCATATTTGTGTCCCGTTTTTAAAGACAGGCTAGGGAAGTCACTGAGAGGCAGACTAATGCATGGTTGGATTTGGTATTGTTGACAATAAGCAAAATATACAACATCTCCCTTAAAAAGTCCTGGTTTGCATAAAACCATATGTCTAAATTAGGTTTGAAAACATTCCAATCATGTTATGTCGAATTAAGGAGGAACAAGTGAAAATTATGATTTAATATTTCCCATTTAATGCCATGCTGCAGCTATAAAAAATGACAACATAAATATTTATTAGATTGGATTTGAAGTCCCTATACAAGAAAGGTTTAGTATCTTAACAGATGGCGCAAATGTGCAGAATGGAGGTACAGAATGAAGTAGTAAGTATAGTATGAAAGGGTATAACTATATTGTGTATAATAATATAGTTATGTATGCATGTATACAGTATGTACAGCACAACACACTGCTGAAAGTGGCAGACACTATACTGTTTTCTTAACAAACTCTGAAACTGTAAGGGAAGACTAATTGCACATTAGGGTTCGAGCTGTTAATTTGAAGCATTAAAATCGTTTTGAGCACCTTTCCTCTTCTTTAACTAGACATTGACCATATGAGGAATTGCATTCAAACCTGCCCAATTACAGCTCGGTAAGTGGGCAATAAATTGTGAGCCTGCAGTGCTGAGATATAGAGCAGTAAAGATTTGACATATCAGCTGGCAAAGCTGTTAAAACCTTTACGGTAATGACACAAGGCAAGCATAAATTAACATTCAAAGCTTGTTAATAAGCAACAGAGGGGAGTAATAGAGTATTGATGCGATGGATCATGTGGAACGTGTCCTTACTGAATGTGCAGTGCACTGTGCAGCAAACTGAGTGCAGTGGCCCTGGAAACTGTCTGAAACCACAGCATCCATACTGTTGTGTCACACTACATGGAAGTATATTATGACAGTAATTATATTTTGCATACCTTCATGGAATAATGAAATTATTACCAAGCTCTTTTGGGTAACTACGATCGCAGAAAACCAAACAGGAAGAGGTTTGCTTGATTTGTTTTTGAGAAAATATTTCCCCGCTAAGGAAATTAGCCACCGTGGAGTGTTCAGAATTTGTTTTTTTATTTTCTCCCTAAACACTAATAATTGCATAATTGCAACAGGGCTGCCACACACATTGAGCAACGCACACATGTGGATGTTGCTGGATAGGAGAGGCGCACCGGCAAATGACGAGTGGGGTTATACTTTTTTAATTTTTATTATTGTATGTCAACACAATCTATATAAAGTGAACACATACTGTATGTTAGAGCACAGGTAGCTGAGGTGTGCGCCATATTAATGGATATTATGGATTTCAATCCATCGCGCACTCATTGCATAACATCCCCTCTTTTTCTTCTTTCTCTTTTTGCCTACACTATCAAACTGGGATTCTGCACTTAACCTGCATTTCGCCCGTGATCGAGGCACCGAACCCCTAGCTGCTGTGTGGACACCGTTATCAGTCTAACGTCGCTCCCCACAATTCAAAGTCAATGGGTCGTGTGTGTGTGTGTGTGTGTGTGTCTGTATTTCGGGCCTGCTGTGTGTAAACTGTACAATGGAGTGAAAAATAAAGTCATTTCAACAAAGTAATTCTTCTTCTTCTTAGTGTAAAAACTGGAAACAGGGGGAGCAGCTAGCCTGGCTCCGTCTGAAGGTGACACAATCTGTCTCCCCTCACCTCTAAATCTCACCAGTTAACACATTATATCTGTGTTTAATCTGAACAAAAACCGACGTGTAAAAACAGTAGTTTCTGGTTTGTGTGCCAGACTATTTCTTGGCCAGGGGCAGTGACTTTTAGAGTTTTTTTTTTGTCACTGTTAGAGTGGAAACGCGGGAAAGTTACAGCGACCGGCCAAGAAATAGCCCTGCTCCTGCACCCCGCCATAAAAACAGTTTTTACACTTTACAGGTTCTTGTATTAATTGGTGAGGTGCTGGTATGATGGATTTTGTTACTGTTGGACAGAGCCAGGCTAGCTGTTTCCCCCGTTTCCAGTCTTTATGCTAAGCTAAGCTAACTGGCTGCTGGTGGTAGTTTCATATTTAGCAAGTGGTATCAACCTTCTCATCTAACTCTCAGCAAGAAAGCGAACAAACGTATTACCCAAAATGTCCACCTCCTCCTTTTTATGTACTTGCAACTTGTTGTGAAGCCCTTGCTGCCCAGGTTATTCAAAGCACTATACAATATAACTTATATACTTTACAGATATTCTATTGGTCTTTATTTTTATGCTGCATCTGTTTTGGTTTCAGCATCTGGGATCAGCAGTTCTTATGGACATAATAAAACAGACTAAATGTCTCTCAACCAACTTTAATTGTCACTTAAATATAATTGTGGAATAAAACTTGATCTTCCCAAACAATTCCCCCTGAGCATGAAGCAAAAACACAGGACTTCCACGATGGCTGCAACTTTAGTCGTCATTTGAAAGAAACAAACAAGTGCATCTCTTTTTTGCATCAATTTGGCGGTGAGCTGTCTCGTATATTTATGTGTCGACTTGATGTGCTGTTTTTTTTTATGGAAAACATGAAGAGATTATTGGAGGGAGGCGAATCAAAGTGACACTAGTGACACACACTCAGGCCAACCAATATACACTACAGGAACCACAAGCTAGAGTCCCTCAGGCTGTGGTGAGTTTATGGCTTCTTGTGACGTATAAAAGCCAGCGGCTCCTTAGTGTTTCTTTGCTCCTGATTGAGTTTTAATTGATTTCTCATAGAAGTGCGGTTCATTCTTGTCATTGAGATGGAGTCTTTTGGGTTTTAATTTGCAGATCTCTTGATTTATCCCCCCCGAGTCTGTGATTATTACAATTATGTGGCTTTTGTAATTGGTGGATATCGAGTTGATGTCTTTTGGGGGAAAACATTACTTTGAAACAGTGAATGCTGCCAGGGACAATGAGGCCGTCCCGGGTGGGGTTTGATACATGGGCACCCTTGTGGTTGAACCAGTGTGTGTGTCTCATGTACAGTATGAGTATGTTTATTCATATTTCTGCATCCTGTACGTCCACAGTGTGCGTGCCGACCACAGCGCCGTCGCTGCCTCGCCGTCTGCTTGCCACTGTAATGTGTGTTTATGTTTAGTGAGTGTGTGTGTGTGTGTGTGTGATGTGGAGCACCTGCCCTCTCTGCACAGTCATGGTGCTGTGTGGCAGCTACTGAGCTGGAACCTTCCCGATGACATCATCAAACGGTGACAAGGCAGACAGGTCAGGGCGCCTGTGGTTGTTGCCGGAAAAGGCTACTCCCCAAAGTGTGTGTCTGACTACACACGCCATTTTTTCACATTGATTTTCATACTGACTCGACCTCATCAACCGGTTGCATTGTTATGGAGCATATTTCATCTACACAACAACCACTAAGTAACACGTTATCAACCAACTTTAATGCCCTAGAAACGGCCAGAAACCATCCAGCAATTATTTAGAGGGTGCATGAGGTATGCATGTAAACGTTTGATTCCAGTAGAATGTATTTAATTCTGATGTTCATTTCTGTGTATGATTTAACAATAATAATAAAGTGATAATACATATGTACATGAAAAGGTATTTCCCTGGTAATCAAAACAAGATGTTGGTATTGGAAGTGTTCCAGTTTCCATTTGTCGTCTCAGTAGTGTTGACCAATGACGTTTGAGCGGGATTTGGTTGCACGCAGGTAAACAGTCCGTGTGGAGAGCAAAAGAGGCAGTGATGGAACCTGTCAGCTATCGTCTGATTATGATTTAGCCTTTTAGCTGCTGGGTTCCGAGGTTGTTTTCCTGGTGGCATTGCACATGTGTAACACCCTGCACCTGTCACTTTGACGAAAATACATAATATCTCAATAGGAGACAGGGATAGATCAGTTATAGACAATAGAGACCTCTAATCTAGATTCGATGAGGAGACTGGCCGTAACTTAGTTGCCTAGCTGCTAAAGTAGACATGTGCAGCTCCAGCTCTTGCTGTTCAGTGTTTCGACTTCAGCTCATAACTTTGCTTGGGCAAAACTCCTACCGGACTGAACCACAGAGGAAGGGGAGGAAAAAAAGAAGATTGTGTGACAAGACAAGGACTGGCACTCGTAGTGTTTTTTTGCGCGCTGAGGCAGAGCGTAGCAAACCTATCAACCTCACTTAAAGGGACAGTAAGATGTCATCAATCAAGGTTTAAACTAACCTTACATATGTTTAACAATGTACAGTGTAAGTTGTTATCATAGGTTTGTGTGATTTTGTTTAATTTCTTTTCAAAACACAGTCAGTGCTGTATGACCGAGTAAACAAAAAGAGACAGAAGCAGGATTTACACCCACGTATCTGCCCAAAGTATTCTACCCACTACTTAATTTCTAAACCTCAACTCATAAAATGCTTTCTTACACATTCTGCTCGACTGCTCTTTGTTTGCTCTCTTCATTTTCACCCTGGAGTATGCATGTGCTGGGCTGTCTAGACCGCAGACGACAGGTTGGTGAGGGTACATTCTTTTTCCATTTGCAGATTTAGCGGATTGTATGGCCTATTTCCACCTGCAAACCCAAACCCAAGTGTTCCTCCACCTACCTGCTATTTGTCAGGATCTGTGTAATTACCAGTGTCTATCCCGCGTTCCCCATCTCATATCCTGAGCACAACATTTGCCCAGATTTACCTGCTGGCTTTGAAATGTATTTTTTCGCTCAAAAAACAACACTCCAGTTTCGCTGTGGGGAAGAGAAGCGGTGGGAAGATGCTGCCAGCGTGCAAAAAAAACAGTCAAAATATATCCTGTCCTGTGTGCCACCACATCATAATCTAATCAAATAATTCTTCTAATGACTTGCTGTGCACAGGAGGCGCCGAGTGGCTGCCCAAACAAAATATCCCAGAATGCACTGCGGTAGCAAAATGGTATCTGCGTTTCAGCGAGCGCTCCCTCGGAGAAACGGTTTTGATTCAGGAACATTCCGATTTCAGGGACTTTAAATGTTAAGTAAAGAAACATTATGAGAGGAGGGCTGAATGGAAAGCTGTGTGCGTGTTTGTGTGTGTGTGGACGTGCATGCGTGTCTATTACAGGAGGCTGAGCAGAGGGCGTGTGTGTGTGATTTGGACATGCACCTCTAAGCACACCTAAGTGTATCTAGCCAAATGTTTTTATATGGTTCCATGACGGGGGAGAGAGTGTGTCTAACAAAGGAGACTATTTCGATGGGGCCGGTCAGTGAAGGAGTGCTGGACTCATAATGACATAGAAAACAAACAGTGGTGAATGGGCACATGGTCCCCCCGTAACCACAGGGCCCTTAACGGGAAGAGCCTGTCCAGCAGTGCACAGCCCAGCTCCTGCAGTACAGGAAGACCCAGGCGCCAAGGAGTTAAAATACACCTACTGCGTGTGTGTGTGTGTACAGTGTGTGACTCACGTTGCAAATCAGCTGCACACATGACACAAAAAAATTCTCTCATGCACGGTCAACAAGGTACATAATATACAAATACACATTCACACTCCCTCTTTGTCTCACGCATGCACGCACACACACACACACACACACACACAGTCACAGGAGAGACTTCCCAATCAACCACCAGCAACAATATTATTCTGCCATTCACAGTCGCGGGCGTGATTGATGAGGTCGAGGGAAAGGCCGGACTCCAGGTCCCGACGTGGAGCTCATGCAGAATAACACCGAACAGACAATGCTCATATTGGACTCCGATTGGTGTTGCGTGTAAAATTCAGTGGCCAAAAAATACCAAGCTGTGCCCACGTGTCCCGACTGCTCACCTTGGTGAGATGTTTGGTGAAGTAAGAGACATAATGCCGTGTCTGCACATTTTGGGGAGTACTTAGCATTGAGCATTCATATATATATATATATATATATATATCATGTGAGGTTTGGAATAAGTCAAAACATAGAGCAAATGATTGAATCAAAATTTGTTGTTTGGTACTGAAAATTATGTCCAGACGGAAACTTAATCTGTGGCTTTTTCACCACTACATCAGGAGACGAGGTATCATGCTGGAATTCAGGATCAGGATCTGCTTCATCAGTGATATGACTTAATAAAATGAATTTAGTTTTTGTCTTTTGTGTACATTTTTTATATTGACCTTTTAAATCATTATCTAAGAAATAAGTTAATCAGCAAAACTAAGAAGGTTTTGTTTTATGTTGGATGATGCTGACCTACTAAAAACCCGACACTTTTATAATAATATAATAATTTAGTTTGTATAGCACCAAACAGAATGTACAAAGTGCTTTGACAGAAACCAAAAACAGGATACACAAAGCAGTAAAACAGAAAACAGTAAAAGATAAAGATTAATAATACAAATAAATTATCTAAAACTCATAAAAGACAATATAAAGGCAACATCACATGAAAGCAAGTGGTTAAAGTGCGAGCCTTATCTCCTCAGGCAGCTTGTTCCAGAGTCCAGGGGCCCTTTGCACTGTAAAAAGTGTAGCTGGATGATGCCTGGTCAATAAGGAAAAATGTGTTGTATAGGTAGCTGTGATATTATGTTTACATGCTTTCAGCTTTTTTCTCTTTGATTCAGGAACCACTTCCTGTACTCGGGTTGCAACAATGGTTTGTTCTTCTTTGAAACAGGAACCTCAGCTGGTGAAAGCCTTTTTTTTTTTTTGTTATTATTTTCTTTGATTATTGCGATGAGCTGTGAAATACAGTTTAAACACACACATCACATCAGTATTACGACAATACAACCGATCGTGTCAAAATGTCCAATATTGTTGTGAGGTTTTGATTTGGGTTTAAACAGATGGACCATTTTGATGGTATGACATGAAAATTAAAAAATAAATAATATCAATAATTCTCAGTGTAGATTGGCCAGTTATTTTACGATGTTGCCACTATACCTTTGCCTGATTAAGGTGTTCGTTACCCGCTTTTTACTTGCATTATTGCTCCTAGCTTTGCAGAATATTAACCAGGTAATATGTGTTGGAACTATATAATACATCACAATATAAGACACACAACCTGGATGAAAAAATAGATTTGTCTATTTTGCAGACTGGGAGAGTACCAGCAGCTGGATAGGGAGCTCTATTGCTAGCAAATAAAAATGAAGGCTATTGGTTGCCGCTCCCGCATGTCTAAGGTGAGATGCATAGTTTCGCAACTCCCCCACATTGCACGACGGTGTGTTCATCCACGGTGGCCACCACTGCTCATGCCATCTGCCCAGTTCTGCCTCTGTCTGTATAGCACACAAGCGGATACATAATACGTAGAATGCTGCAGTGTTTGTAAAGGCCCATGAAGTGAAGAAGCTGATGTGTTGGAAGAGTAAAATAGAGACGTCAGTGGACAGTAGAAAGGGATTAGTATTATATTTATCATAACCTTTCTTTGGTTTCAGATATGATTTCTGTTTCTACAATATGAATGTTTTAAGTCAAATTGCATACTACACAGGGTCACCATTTGTTTCTACAAAAAGGCCTGATATTTGAGGATATTTATTTCCATGTGAGGCAGGACAAGACTAGTGCAAACAGTGAGCCGTTTAGCGTGGGTGGTGGTGTCTGAACAACAGATGCACGTGGAGACGCAGACATGTGTTCGCTGTCGGGTTTACGTCCCTCTCTGCTGGCCCGCACAGATATTTTAGAGATGCTGAATTTAGATTTATTGCTCAGTTTTATTTATTTTCTTACTATGTCTGGAAGATACACTGATTTTGTTTCCACCTTGTGAGGTTTAGTGAAGGCATTTTGAGGGGAAGTGCACCTCTAAGCCAGTTGCTATATTTGAACCCTTTTCTGTTTCTGTCACAGTAAACAATGTGCAGCAGCTAATGTGAAGCTTATTTATACATTTGTAGGCATTTAGCACCTCAGCATGGACTGCTGGTGCCCGGGGGGGGGGACACATATAGATGATTTGATTAACAAATTCACCTTCAAAACAGTCACTCAGAAACAATGTGAATTTCTTTCACATGCACTTAAAAACTCTGAAACAAGGCCCCTTTGAGGTGCGGACACGTGCACAGTCTCTGTCCACGCCGTCTATGTTCTCCATTTCCTCTGCTTGTTTACGTGTTACCATGATAACTGTCAATAGCTCTTTACCGTCAGCTCTCCCGGCCCACACCTCCCCCAGTTCACTCGTTGTCAGACATCCCAAAGGTCCATTCACCGCTTTGAAAGCATCATAAAACAGCATAAAGCTAAAATAAATTGTGCCAGGGCGTCAGCAGATGGTTTGTAAGGTCACGTCGGTGACTAAGCATCAGGAAACAGTCATAGACAAGCCCTTCATGAGGCACTTTCTTTGGTGAATTTGGTGATTTTGTGAGCAAAAACTGGTATAACGTGATAATACGAGTGACACACACATAAACACACACTTGAGAGAAGATCGTTTCTAGTTGTAGCCGATCGTTGGCATATTCTGCATTCTCTACAGAGTTAAGCTAACTTGATCCTGATGGGTGAAGCAGAAATGCTGAGAAACATTTTTCACCATAACACCTCTCTGGGGTGTCTGGACGTGCACGTGTGCTGACCACAGCAGCTCCCCCACTTAGTTTTATTACACCGGGCTGAAATGTTCTTCCTGGCGTTGTTCTACTGGCGTGTTGTCTCTATAGTCGCATGTAACACTGACTAACTGGCAGAGTGACATATTCTGTATAACTGTATCTGGTTCAGTTCCTGTGTGTGTGTGTGTGTGTGTGTGTGTAGGTGTGTGTGTGTGTGTGAGAGAGAGAAAACCAGACACAAACGAGCCGAAAGAGAGGGACAAGTTGCTTTTGGCAGAATGTTTGATTCGTGTCCCCGCTAACCGCAAGCAGCCGAGATATATCGGCAGCTCCTGTGCATTATGGGATACAGCGCTGGCAATATACAGAAACAGAGGGAACCTGAAATGAGGTGACTGAGACTTTTTGTGACTTTTCCTCTTCACAACGCAGAGACGTATGCAGCCCAAAATCAAACGCATAACTGGCCACATATCATGCAAACAGTGTACTGTATATCCTACAGCTGAGAAACGAGAACACACGCTGAGGTCTTGCACGGGAAGGCCGGACCATCTTTTGATTGATATTGTCTCCGAGGTTAAACACACTTTAATGAGATGTCCTCTTTTTTGCCTGCCGTTCCGGCTCATTGGCCCAGGAAACACGGCCTGAATCGGAGACGAAAGTTTATAATGATGAGCTGTATTCATTCTGTGAGCGTTGACATATTTGCTACCATAACCATCAATAACTCACTCCCCTGTGTGTGTGTGTGTGTGTGCATGAGAGTAAGCGAGCGTGTATCCCTCCTGATCGTCCTACCACAGCCCCAGCCCTTATAGACTTCTGTTCACATGCATCGTGCTAGCTTGGATGTATACGTGTGCAGTAGGTGATGGTAGCGGGAAGCTATTGTTAGCTTCTTGTACAGGAAGTTTCTTACCTTTTCTCTCCCAAAAAAGACAGATGCATCCCAATTTAGGGGTTGCTACATTAGGGATAAAGTCAGAGAATTGTTTCCGTGCTTAGATGAACATGGGTGGCCACAGCAGGAAGGGAACATCTTACTAGTCTTAGCTATAGGCAAATAAATTATTCATAAAAAGCGCCAAAGAAAATAAAACATTGCAAGATTTAACATTTTTTTATGCCACTGTGGACACTGACCATCTGATTTATGGTTTAATAAAACGCTGATTACTGTTCTTACTTACGCTCTTACTGTTGCAGTTATATTTTCCGTGTCACTTCCTGGGGATCTTGAAAACATAGGACTGACTCTTCCCCCCCGCTGCTCTCATCCTCACGGTCCTCCATCCTCTTTGATTTGGTTCTGGCTTTGATATCAGTAAGCTTGATTTGGAAATGGAATAACTGAGGTCATCATGTGAACTTGAACTGGATCCACTGATGCTGTTTGGATAGGTGCACAGTAGGCCTTGAGAGACATACAATGTAGCTGTAACCATCACTTTTTTTTTTGCATGCTTACTGAGCCACCGCTGTACTTTGGCTCAATCCTCAAGAAGTATTATTTTGAGGGGAGACGAGATTGCGGATTGAAATATGAATTTATACAAATATTTCTCAGAGGCACCTCTGAGGGCAGAAATAAGTTCATTGTTTAAGACATAAGAGTCGGAGCCAAATGGTGATTCAGTTTAGTGAATATGACAAAACTGAGGATGAAGTTGCAGGACATTTAAAGATACAGTATTTTATACTGTCAAAAAGACAATGTCAACAGTCTTCTCATCTCGTTCATACTTCAGGCTTCATTCTGGCATGACTCAACCAGAGAAAAGCAGTTCTTCACAAACATTCATACAGTTTTTTAGCTAATGATAGCGTTCTATCTTTCAAACTTAAAGTTAAAATAATTTTCAGCTGTCAGCATTTGTAAGAATCATGACAAATTTGGTACAAAACACAGAAGAGACTAGTAAGATAGGTGTGCCTGCAGAGTCTGGAGCAGCTCAGCGCGACAACACTGCATGAATCACCCCTTATTTGTCAAGTTCAATGCCATGCCAAAAGTTGATTACATTAAACTGTGCGCTCACGCCATTTACTGACTGCACAGCAGACATTTTCATGCACATACTGTATAAACCACAGCACTCCCATGTGTTAATAATGTTCAGTCACAGCCTTATTTGCTAGCTTGTGCTCTGGCCTGCGATAATGCTGTATTGGCCTGGTTGTTTGTTTAAATCATTAAGGATGCTTTGACAGTTCATCTCCTTACTGACAAGAGAAGCCATGAGATAATTTGCATCACTAAGCTGTGAAAACATATTTAAAACTTGATCCTCAAATCTGTCTTTCAGTAGAAAAGTGTTTGAAGTGCTAATCAGTAACAGATGTTGCGTTGTCCATTTTGTCAACATTAATCTACCCACTTTAGGCATGAGCAAGGTCAGAGAATGTCACTTTCACTTTCCACCCTAAACCCCATTTCCCCAGCATGGACTCAAACTAGCAACTCTCCAGCCACAGTCTTGACTCTCGGCCCATTAGGCCACAGCTCATCTCTTTGTTCTCTCCAGGATGTTCCTGCTCGGAGCTGCTTGTTGGACCACTCATCCGAAACTCTAAGCCACTGTGACAGTTATTGGCAACAGAGAGCAGCAGCCCTGCGTGAGTTATAGAAGATCACCACATGTGTGATCCCACCGAGCATGAGTTATGCGCCCACTGCCTCTTGTTGTCTGTTGATAGCAATTTATCGTCATCGAGCGTTTTGCGTCGACCTTACCTTCTCACACACTGAGCAGAAAACTGAGGGTGAGATTATGTGAAGGTATTTTTGTGTCGCCTCTTGGATATTTTTCTATTGTACAGCTCGTAAAATTATGGTAGGTGACTTATTCTGGCCGATACAGATTTGTATGAATTTGTTAAATTAATTGACCTTTGGCCAAACCCTGTTACCTGGACATATGTTTACATATCATATCTCATATCTTAGCAACCGTAACTGGGCAAAGTGGGTGTAGATTGGGGTGTCTTTTTTTAATTAAATTTCCAGAACCAAATAAACAAGTGTAATAGTGTAAATTGGGTGTTTATCTGCTCTGACCTAAGCTGCAAATGCTAACTACCTACTGTAGTAACCTAGTGTTGCCTTTCAAAAGGCAAGGGGCATGTCATTATCATGTGGTGTTACAGATTATGTTAGAATAATGCCTGTTCAGGATTGGAAAATCTACTACATGGGAGCCAAGGTGCTAATATTAGAGTGACGATAGCCGCTCCAGAAAAACCTAAGTTTGGAAACCGCTTTAACCTCCATCTTTTAGCTTTTTTATCATCACATCATGCATGCCATCATCTGCATATTTAAAATCCCTTTACCGGGCTTTTCGTTTAGAAAAAGAGATCAGCTGGTAAGATAAAAAGTCAGTTGGAGATGGTGTTTTCATCCAACTCATGGGGTTTTAGCATTAGCATTAGCTTACAGCAGATAGCTACGGCTGAGAAAATCAGCTAGTGACTGTCGTATCTTCAGCTGGAAATATCCACAGCTGCATCATTCGAAACTGCGAACAGTCAATTGGCAAACCAGACTTATTTTTTATTGAAATGACTAAAGTGACTGAAAGATCTCTAGTCCACACACACACACTCAAGGGGTGGTGCTCTTGTCCTGTTGTCCTTTGGCCACAGGTTCCCCAGATGTTGTAGCTGTCTACAGAGGGAAAAACCAAACAGTCAGGGTAGCGCTGATGAGTCATCAGCCTAATGGACCATAGTATGAAACCTGATATGGGCTGCGTTTGCCTTGAGAGGGCAGTTTAGTGAAAACATTGTCATTACTACAACCTGAGGCCTCCCAGGCCAGGACCTCATGCGGTGAACCATATGCCAAGAAACGAAAGAGAGGAGAGGGAGAGGACAGGCTGAAAATGATACAATCGGGGATGGAGGGAGTCCAGTTTCAGACAGCGAGAGCAGGGAGGAGGGAGAGGGAACGGGCCAAAGTCTTTGTTTTATCTGGAGCGAACAAGATACTTGCATCATAGCAGCTCTCCAAGAATAATGTCAAAACCTGATGACTCAAAGAGAAAATAGAGAGTTGATGAAAATAAAGCTTAGGCTGTCTCGCCTGCTTAGCACTCAAACTTGGGAGCAGAGTGCAAAAGTGGCTTTTGGACAACAGATATGTTTGTATATCATTATCCTGTTTGTGTGTTGTTTTAAATTTTCATTTGCTGCAAATTTAAGTAGGCTAGCAAAGTAATGGATGCAGACCGTGTGAAATTCTCTTTTACATAATGCAGCCAATGGCACACAAGGCCTATATCTCAGGCGACTTACTCTGTCAGCTGTCACTCAGCATTTTGCATTTGAAATACTGCTAATGTTATTCAAAGTCCACGAGACAACCTTGGGGGGGGGGGGCGGGGGTTCTACCTTTGCTGCCTTTTCAGCCATCAGCACTTACTCTAGTACTTTGTCAGCTGAAAATGTGTTTTTCTACATCAGCATACATTGGCTCAAGTGTAAAACACACAAAAAATGTGTCTGCAGGAAATGCACGGAGGGAAAAAAACCATGAATATTGAATATATTTAAAGAAGCCTTGTGCTCTAGCGATAACAACTGCCAAAACATGGAAAAACCATCAAATGAGGGTTTGCCATGAGCTGTGTGTGGCTGTCTTTCTGATTGAGAGACACAAGAAATTGTACAGATTTTTCCAGTGCAAAAGCAGAAATGTGTCTCAGATGAGCTCACTGTTTTATTACAGCTGAATACGAGGTGCACACAGAAAATAAAAGAAAGGGATCCGAATATGAATCAAAATACGAAAGCTCCAATTGCCTAGTTGGAAGGTTAGCTTGCTAATCAGCTTACAAGATAGTAGTGCTAGATGGAAAGCTAACAACCAACCAGCTAGCTTAACATTGTCTCCGAGTGCTCATTTTCCAAGCTGGTTTATGCAGTCCAGAAACACAAAGTGTAGTCTGGCAACCTTTGTACCTTCGATTTTGATAATTAAATAATTTAACGGCATCAAACTCTGCCTCAGTTGTCTACATACGGGCCCTTCTCCCGTATTCCTGTTACCCCGCTTGCATGATTGTGACACGAGACACAGGTGAGCACAAGAGACCAGGTGAAGGCAATCAACACAAATGAGAAAGGAACAAGACACAGGAAACCCTTCAAAATAAAACTAGAAACCCCGAACCCAGTCCACTGAACATGACAGAAGTAGATTTTGTTTTGCAATATGGTGCTTTAACTCTCACCTCGTGATCAGTTTAGTTACTGGATGACTGTCTAAACAGTTGCCTCACTTAAATATACCGCAAACGCTGTGTGTTATAATGCCTCTGCCCAATTTCACCATAGGTTGTTATATTTCATAAATGTGTAAGGGTACACTACAACCAACCCTGTTGTATACAGAGGCTTGTAATTAAATCAGTTGTAATCAAAAGCAGTTACTAGTAACTTGTATAAAGTAATGTTAAGAATACAATTGATTAATCTGGTAAAATATAATCATTTGCAAATGTAGACTACTGCAAACATCTTAAAATGGCAGAGCTAATTTCACCACAAGTATGTGAGGGCTGTTTTGCATTGGTTCAAGAATGTGTCTGGGGAATTTGCACAATTGGATCAAGAGATACCCAGGCAACTCACCACACTGTGTAAATACCTGGCAAAGTTGGCCTGGTCGTAGCGCATCTTACTGCAGGATTCTCGATGCAGGCACGGAGCTAGTTGAAATGTTTGGAAACAAAGAAGAAAATGCAGCCACATGATACCATGGAAATGCCCTTCATGTTGTGCAGTGCAGCAGCGCATGCTCATTCTTTGGAAGCTATACATTTTAGAGATTTCAGATGCCTGAGACTGTTTTAAACGAAACTCCATATTCATATAAAAAGCGACCAATCGGTGGCTTAGCTATAGCACCTTCATCTCATAAGGCTCATGTTTGTATCCAAATGGAAAGACAATGGAAAGATATGCTGTTTTTAAATGTGGATTTCTTTAATTCAAAGGTCTTAATACCCCCTTCCCCCCCCCAGACATCTATGAACTCGACTACACATAAAGTGGCTACACAGGACTGTAGGGTGCTCCTGTGACCTAAGTGCTTAATGCCTGTCTGCAATCCAAATATCCTTTGGAATAGTAGTAAAGTTGAAGTATTGGTTGTGGTTAATGGCTGAGGAGCTGTCTTATCAAAGAAATTCAACACGCACATTGATGGTAAAGTCATCACTGCCCAGTCAGAAAGCAGGAAACACTAACAGCTTCTTTCTACCCCAACAAGGCTGCCTTCTTTATAACAAAGCACAATGTCATATAGTGAAAGATTAAGGAGGGCGGTATGAGGAGAGGTAGGTTTAGTCAGACACAGCTGTCAGCCACATAAAAATCAGTTTAAAATCAGGAACTGCTTTTCTCCGTTTTCCACCATCAGTTCCATCTAACGAGATGTTTGATAAGAAGACTTGTTGACACAACATGTGAGATTGGAAGAAAAAAAACACCCCCACTCTACTGCACTAATGCACAAAAGTGAGACACAGCAAAAAGTGAGAGTGGAAAACGTACAATGGCTACAACAAGGTGTGAACAGCAGTGGGTGGAGAAAAGGCACCTGAGGGGATGAGTAAAAACTAATGTTCTCACTCCTGATGTCATGGGCAGGGGCCCACCGGCCCTTTTCCTGTCCTGGCATCTGAAGGACACCCAAGGGAGCAAGACGTCAGCGTCACCGCCAGCTGTCCACCACCGCCGCCATCATCAACGCCAACAACATCTGTGGAAGGTAAAGTCCATATATCTTTCAGTCATCCATTTTTACCTACTTAGGATGGGCGATTTGGTGCCTGCCTCTCTTGACCTGTTACCCTGACCCTTGATTTCACTTTTTCACTCTAAATACACCAAATATAAACCACACTAAAGTGTTCCTTTTCCTTGGTTTATTTTTATTCTGCAGAACTGCTGGTGTCAAAGGCCGAGTTGGCCACCAGGCTTTGTCTCATATTTTAAAACCTGTTAAAGCTGTAGCAGATGACATGTCTGGTGTCCAAATGCAGAGTGCAGCGAGTTTGAATCCAACGCTAAACATGCTAAATTCATTTTAGGCAAAGCTAAAAAAATCAATAAAATCGACCCTTTTTCTCACTTCCAAAGCAGCACAGGCACATGTTTCTTGCTATTTATATAAAATGGCAAAGTATGCACTTAATTTTCTTATTTTTTTATTCTTTACAGTGATGGGATTTCACCTCCCTCTTGTTTTCCTTCTCTCTTTTTTCCCCTCGACTTATCCTTCTTGTCTCACCACAGCCATACTCTATTTGGGTTATGTAGCTTGGATTAGACAAGCCAGAATTTACACGCACAGGAAAGATAAGGGGACATTTTTACGGCACAACCACTATTTTAGAGGTGCGTATGAGAGTCGAAGAACCATTTTTAGACTGCAGACATGGCTGGAAAATTGGTTTAAGCTAGTAAAAACCGGGTTGTAACATTTTAAGGCCTCGTGGCTTTTCACGGAAACACTCCCCATCCAGAAAATATACCATATTAATCATGTAGCTATTAGCATGGCTGCATGTATCCAGTCGGGGGGGGGGGGCTCATATTAAATATAATACTCTATTTAGTCAGAGATGTTTAGTTTGCGCATATTCATTGTACCCCAGACTCAATTTCTCACCAACCTGAATAGTCCAGTTTTGCTCAATGATTTCTGCATTCGAGGGGCAAAATAATGAGAAATGCACAAGTTTGAATATAAAAAAAACATCACCAGCGTTATTACAAAAGATTAGTAAACACAGTAAAGACACCATAGCAATGAAAGTGCATATGTGTTCTAATAACACGCTGTTCTGTAGGCTGCCGAGCGGTTCCACTGCTGCAGGGGTTCAGGGCCTTGCTCAAGGGCATGCCAGAGGTGGTAATGCCCGATCACCAGGCTGAACCAAAGCCACACTGAACTGGCAACCTTTTGGCATGTTAACAGTCCCGCAGTATCAACCAAAGGCTGCTACATCAGGGTCATTTTGTGGTCAACGTTACTTGTTGCACCTTTTATGTGTGTTTTACAATCTGTAGTCTGAAAACCAGTCTCCTAGATCCTGTGTGTTGGTACCAGTCATAGGCAGGCGTTCCGCAGTGGTTCACCGTACGTGTTGGTGACCTGCTGCCCCGTATGGTAATGGTGTCAGTGGGACACAGAGTCCTCTGTGCAGCAGCAGCACACTGGCCTGTTGTGACTGTGGCTAGTTAAACAGAGGCCCTGTATGCCCCTTCATGAGTGGCACATGTGTCTCTGCTGCTAAATATAGCAACAACAATGGCACTGGGAAATGCCTGTTTTGAAAAAAACCTGACCTCAGATGATATCAGCTTACAGCTTCTGAATAAAGCTTAGAGAAATGTTATTTTCCACTGATGATAGAGAGGCTGAATACTAAGGAGGATTGTTTGCTGGTGCTATTCTATGTTGTTTCATCCCTTCATGTGTACATTTTATCAATTTCAATCCATAGGTGTAGGCACGGAAGGACATGTAGAACAGTAAATGGAAAGGCTTTCTAGAACTAGCGTGGAACTTTGGTGTTTTTATCAGATACATTTCCATGAACATAGTGAATATTATTACTGCAGTCGAAATCCATAGCAATTTTTATTTCCTTACTTCACACAACTCTTTCTGAACTGATTGACTCTTTGTTTAACCCATATTCACATGGACTATAACCTATGAGCGACGTCCTGCTTTGTCAGGCGTAGTGCCAAAAGCACTAACTGTGTTTCAGCAACGTGCAACGTGTTGACCTTCCAAATCCTCTCACTTACTGTGGAGGACCATTAGAACAATCGCTGGTGGAATATATCACAGTTATAGCTCTTAAACCTTGTTGCTCAAATACTCCCATCTCGGATCTGGACGTCTGTGCCTCCCTGGTGGTCCGTTCGGCTGAAAGACGGTGATTAAATGATTGTCAATCGGAATCGTGGCTGTGGGTCCTGATATGGGGCAGCCGCCGTTAAACGAAAATGGCACGTTCCACGATGAGAGGATCTGTCCGTGGCTGGAAAGCGTGGAGGGACTGTGCAACCTCAGGCGGTGAACTGCAGCTACAGAGTGACCTTCTCTCTCTCCGGAGGCTATCATTCACTCAGGGGGCTGTGGAATGATTTATTGAATAAAACAAAGTAGATTGTTTTTAGCATGTTTTTAATCTTGCAGTGCAGTTTTAATAGCTGAAGAAGGCCAAATAAATATTATCACTTCACATTAATAATGACTGACACCTCAGGGAGTTGGCCAAAGTGACTTGTAACGTCAATGTTACATTTAGAACAACGTTGTCAACCCACTTGATATCTTGTGATGTTGTGGGATTATTTACTCTAATCCTTCACGTTGGTAATATAAGAGTTGGACAGACACTGACAGTGATGAAAGAGTAATGCTACCTCAATTCCTGCATCGTTAATTTCACTTACGTAGAAGTACAGAAGTATTAGGGAAGGCAGCAACATTGTCCTTTTCAGAACGCTATAATATGTACTGTAGAGCCTTAATACATACTCGAAGTGCACCGCGACACAGTTTTAGAAATCCCTTTCCACATATTTGTAGCATAAAAAATGACACCTGATGTTACCAAATATGGCTGGTGAATCTCTGCGTTTGGCTATTTTTATTCAGTAAGCAGGATTTATTTACATTTCAGCCCTGTGGGTAACTCCCAGCTCTCCCCAGCCTCTTAAGCATCGTGTTATCTCTGTTAGGTGTGTTTGGCCAAGCGAGTAAGAGCTGGACGCTGTATGGGCGTCTTGTTCCGTGTGTTTGCTTTTCACCACTGGACTGGCGAGAAGATGGATGAGTCTTTCAGTGCAGATAACTCTGGCTTTTGCCACTATTAGCTACCCAGCAGGCAAGCACCCCCCTGTGATCCCTCTTCATCTCAAACAGACTGGAAAATCTAAGATTGTAGAGCTGTCAGGACTGACCACTGGTTCTTACCCAGCAGCCTCAGCACCTCTTGGTGTTGGTGTTCTCTCCCTGTCTTTTCTTTCTCTTTGTTTCTCACACACACACACACTGTCTGTTTGGAAGAAACAGACAGAAACCCAGGAAAGCAGAGTTCCTAGATCCGTCAAAGCTAATTTGTCCGAGCAGTTTGCCAACAACACAAGGATTTAGACAACGAGGGATATTATGTTGGAGTAAACACGCCTGCTTGCATGTAAACTCATCAGCACTCGCAGCGCGTTCCAAACGATTCCGTCTTAATTTTCTGAGATGAAGTGGAGGAAAACGCTTTGTGATGGTGCGGAGAGTCATCTGGGTTTACGTTGCGGACTGCATACGTTTGCGTCATGGTTCCCAGACTGCGGCGCTTCACGCGTCACAAACATGGAAGAGAGCTGGAATTTCCTTTCAACAGTCATGGGAATCTTAATATTCACAATCCAGCTTTCTGATTGTACCTACTCTGCTAAGCTCGCTGTTTTGCACAACAGCCAAACATTAAACACTTCAGCCCCCTTGATTAAAGCTGAACGCTCCATCTGCATGATCAGCAGAGCTTGTAAAACACAGAACAGAACAGTGTGGTTGCATTCTAAAATGAAAATTAATTATGCTGATAAATTTAAAAAAATGTATTTTTTTTTAACTTATAAATATTGTGCAAAGGTTCCCCAGTCATCGTGAAAAGCCAAAATTGTCGGACAAAGGGTCGCAGAAATGGGGTCATAGTAGGGTTAAATATGGATGCAAAGGTAAGAAGCTGATTGAAGATGCTAACATCCATTTCTTTGTTTATTTAAATGTGACCATTCTTCTGCCAAAATTTGCAATAACATCAGAAGGATTGAGTGTCTCTTGTAGTTGCTTGGTTTGGAAAAGAGTTCACGAGCATGCCCGCAAAATGAGGAGTGGCTTTGTCAGAGTGAATTCTGAACTTAGCCAAGATGTGGTCGGAAAATACAGTCCAAGCCTCCGTGAAAGATAATTGAAAGACCGCTAAATTGCACCATTGGGCGAATGAGTTGCGCCACACTATCATCATCGTGTAAAGCATTTTTAAAGCGAGACTATGGTATGTACCTTTTGAAAGAATAAATGACACATTTCTTCCTCTCGCAAAGGAAATACACTCGGAGCCTCTGCTGATACAACCCTACTTGGTCTGGTATGACCTGTAGATTATGGCCGCTATTGTTGCCTCACATTGACAAACTTTAGATGGATATTGTCCTGACCTGATGACTTCTTTGTACTTGTGCTACTGCTGCACTGTGTTTTATCAATGTTCCTTAATTGTTGCTTCTGGCCACAGTGGCTGTCACAGTCTTGCATTTTCTTTTGCAGAGAGACAGTTTTAAATGTTTTTGAGATGTCATGTTAATCATTAGGTACAGCCACAAAGACCTTCCAGGCATCCAAACACCACCCATTTACAAGCAGACAGGCTGTTCTTGAGGAACACTACAACCATAATGAACTTCATTATTCACATACGTGCCAGATGTTATCTGTCTCACCTGATTAATTGTATACACTCACGATTAAGTCTGTACCAAAACTAACAGCTAACAATCGTGATTTAATGTACATCTATATGGCTATTTCCTAAAATGTTCAGGACCTTCTGTGCTATAGTATCAATTACTGCATATTTTAAGAGCTTAGTGGTAGGTAAAGCCCTATGAACAAATATTTGAGGTGTCCAAGCAAACATTTTCCCCTGTGTTTAATCGTTAGGGAGAACAGCAGACCTGTGTAGGTGTCCTTCAGTGAATCTCGGCGTTGCATAAACACTTGTGGTGGAAGGTGTTTACTCGAATCTCCAGCAGACGTGTGCTCAGGCGTCCACGGATCAACTTAAATGCGTTGGTTGCATGGCCAATTTGACTGTCTTGAGAACTTGCGGTGAGAGTGTGTGTGTTTGTAACCTATCTATTACAAGCACGGAGTTAAAATGCTGCTGGGAATTAGAGGAGTTTGGAATGAACGAAGTCTTCCTCCCTGCTGTCTGAAAGCTCCTTTTGTTTGTTGCATGCAAAGGGTAAAGGTCAGTGTTTAACGTACACACACATCCACGAACATACACATCTCTGTGTATTTTACATACACAGCCAAAGCAGACTTCCAGTGGAGGATTAAATTTGTGAACTTCCATCATGCGTGATTGGAAATCAGCCAGGTATCTCAATAGAGTTTTGTCCTGTGATGGTCTAAATACAATTTCTTTTTGAGCCATTGATCTAGGAAGCTATATATTTTAATGTTTCTTTCATTGTAAGTCACAAAAAACATCAGCTAAGTGCCTTAAACGTAAATGTAAAGCGCAAGTATTGTCTTTCCTAGCAGGCTGTCTCTCGGAGGAATGCAGCGTCTCATAGGGGAGCTGTGTCAGCCTAATAATGCTACTGCATCCGAAGATGGATATGGATATTAAAATTCAGAGGAATGATGGTGCCAAGATCCTCTTGAGACTGAGCCTCACTCGTGCTAATGCACATTCATGTATGCAGGGAGACATTTAGAAGAACGCGCTTACAGTCGTATGTATTGCATTACTTGTGAAGAACTTCCTTTATGGCAATCATTACTTAGCCCTAACCTTCATCTAACCTCAAACCATGACCCAAGCCTAGTCCTGTCTGAGAAATTTTCCAAACCAGTTAGTTCTCGTGCTTGAAGCCTTTCCTTTTTGTTTGTGTGGGGCAGTAGACGGCTTATTCCAGCGCGGTGCGCCAGAATGTATTGACGAAGATGCAGAACTTGAATGTATACTCCAGAGGGCAGACACAAAGGAGTAGAGAAAGAAGAGAGGAGAGTGTCTTTTGCTGATATCATCATCCCTGAAGCATCTTTGGTTTAGTTTTGGTCTGTTTGTTGACTTTAATGAACTATAATCAACGCCAGGCTAGCTGTGTCCCCCTACTTCCAGTCTTTATTCTTAGCTAACCGTATCGGCTGCTATATCGGCCTCTTACATAGCAAACAAACATGAGAGTAATCTTGATCTTCTCATCTAACTCTCGGCAAGAAAGCGTGTATTTTCCAAATGAGCTTTAACACCAAAAAATGTAATAAACGACAGAAAATCAGATTTGACCCGCCTGTCTGAACACAGTCTTTCAACTGTTGCTCTCAGTAGCTGTGCCGACTTTGATTCAGGCAGTACATGTTTGTGCAACATGACTGGAAGTCTATTGAGCCTACTGATTTACATCTGAGCCCCTCTACGCCCCCTTTCTCTCCCTGGGCCTATAGGTTTACATTAGCCTTTCTGTAGATAGAAGGAGGAAGCAGACTGAATCACGGCACGTAGACCGGTTTACGGGGTCACTATCTATTTAAATCCCTACACATTTACTCCCAGATGTGAATGCAGGAGGGAGCCGTTAACACACATCCCTTGGACTGTATGAGATGCTTTGGCATCGTAAAAGCAAAAGTCACAATTTGGCATGACACAGCTTCCTGTGGTCATAGATCAACGTTGGGGCCAATTAAAACAACCTGATTGAATGACTGATCAGCACTGTCGAGCTCGCGTCTGAGTCTCCCATTCAGCTTCACACTGCAACACCCGTCTGAGGCCTGTGCCTCGTTTGACGTACCATGTTTGACAGCGCAAAAGCTGTTTTATTTCAAAATATTTGCTCAATAATTCCGAGACAGATGTGCTCGTATTCCCACAGATTTGATTTCACGCAACTTGAAATTAAAGCTCGCCCCCGCTCATAAAACGCACCAGTAAGCCGAGTCTGCCGTGGGTACGTTGCTTTGCACATGGAAGGAGGGATACATTTCAGATTGTTATCAAGGATTGTCCAAAGACTACACATGCCTTCACTGCTATACTGGGGTCTTGGCACGTCAGCATATTTGCACAGTTCTTCGTCCGCACCGACAGACTTATGGAGTCAGTCACACTGTTACATTTCGGGTTGCTTGTATGCCAGTAAAAATGTTGTATTCGTGTCTTCTCGTGTATGCTGATTTGGCACTTAAGTTACAGACTTGTGCAGCTGACATCGATTTTTTTGGTGCGCATGCCCCACAACTTGTCAAGACATTGTACCGAAACATGCTCGACTAGATGGAAAGAGAGGGATTATTCCCCTGGGCCGTTGAGCAAAAAGGTGGCAGACAAGCTTGATTCAGTAATTGTTGCCCTTCATGTCTGTCTTTTCCCTTTGTCCATCATGTCCAACTTCAATGTCCGTAATTCCAAACATCACATAGTTAAGTCCTGTAAGCACATCGAACAGAAACTTTCTGTTCTTTTGCTTTTTTTTGGTTTATTTCTTTCACTCTCCAGCCTGTAGGCATTTTGCCCAGCAGGTAAGCAGTTTCATATAATCACAATGATCTCTGGAAGAGAAAGTGCCGTAGTAGTAGTAAGTCAGTTTTAGTTATAAAGCCCAATATCACAAAACACAAATCTGCCTCAGGGGGCTTTACGATCAGCGCAGCATCCTCTATTCTTAGACCCTCGGCTGTATTATCCTTGATGCTTTGGTAATATTGTTCACCTGACATTCACGCCAATAAAGCATGCTGACTTGAACTGAATAGAAGAAGACAACCTGATACTTCTTTCAGTTAATACAATTTAACAGACACCTCAGCTCCTTGTAGTTCAGTGCTTCGATTGCATTTAGACTGACTCGAGAAAAATCTCAGCCTCCTTATTCATTTGAATGGGAGACACACATGGGGGCACTCCGTTGACACACAAAAAAGCTTTACCTGCATGGCTCAGACACAGTAAGAGGTCACCTGGCAAGGCACTGCGTTGGCCATTCAAATACGCGCAAGTGCTCGTTCCGGATAGAGTACTTTGAAACATGAGCGTCGTATTTCTAGTGTTGCGACAAAAGATAACATGAACACGAAGCAGCACTCCTAATTCCAAACGTATTTGTTTGTATTCATATTTCAGCGTACTGTGTGTCCATGTGACAGTGCTTCAAGACTCCACCTGACCAAGAAAGTGATGTCACCCTCTTAAAACCAGACACGTGCTATACCCACGGTCGCGTGACAGCTTTATATGTCAGCTCTACCTGCCATGACATCTTCATAGGTTTGGCCAAAAGACTTATTGCTTTAACAGGGTGTACACAGTTCATATCAAATTCCCTTTCCGAGCTTTCAGTTACACTGTCAAAGGAAGCCAAAATAATTCAAAGAAATCTATAAAAGAAGTTCATTTTGACAAATTCTGCAACACAATATCCTCAGGCCGTCCAGACAACAGCGCAATGTGATCATTTGATATCTGAAATACACAATTACAGAGAGGCTTTTGACAAACGGGCTGCATATTATTGGGTGAAGGAAGTGGATAAGAGTTTTTTGGTGGCAACCGACTGGCAGGTTTATTAGGTGCGATGCAATTCAATACCCAAAGTGTCCCGGGAACTGATGTAGCTTGTGTCAGGGCCCTGTTTGATTCATTGAGATTCCATAAAAGCCAAGAGGAGAAAGGGAAAGAAAACCTCCTCCTAACCTGATGCCTTCAGCCTCCTGTCACCACAAAGTCTCAGGCCAGAAACGCTGATATGTTGAGAGATTACATCTGCGTTCACCCTGATATCAAATTTCAAATAAGATAGGACATCAATTAGACTTACTTGCAGAATTTGATGTAATGTCTTTAAGACATACAAATATTTGCTATGATTATGATGTGATTTTATGTGATTTATCTTTATTTTTATCTTTTTTTTTAAGTACTTTATAACTTTCGCCATTTGGTCTGATTTGAAATCAAAACATTTTTCCTCTTCCTCCAAACCCATAGACTATATTTTCTTTACATCTGTAGGTTTCTTAAGGATTGTGATTTTCAAGCAAATGCCTGCAACTGTATGTGTCAGAGACCTTGGGGTTTACAGATCAGATATCATCATTTTTTTCTTGGAAAACCAACTTTCTTGTTCCATTGTGTTTTTTCTTGGAAAGAAGTTGATATTTCTGTCTTTCCAACCATCTCTGGAATGTAGCACAATACCAGAGGTGAACAAATACACATTGCCTAATACCTCTGCAACTACATGAGCTATCCGTTTAGGAAATATTAACAAAGGAATTTCAGATTGTGAAATTTTATGTGATGAGATGAGATTCTAGGCAAAGCAAGGAAAGGGGGGGGTAGTAAAGAGTTTCTCTTTCTTTGACCCAAATCTGCCTCGCTGAGGTAAATTTCATCTCCAGGAAAGAGAAGCCCACAAATCTTTGCCAACAGACAGGCAGACACGGACAGAATGGTCCCATCAATGGGCCGTGACGGCCAAATTTTAAAGCATCTCTTTTACAGGGAGGGGAACATATAAATATTTTTCTTGAAGAAGCCTGGACACTTGACTATTTCAATCGAAGCACATTTTTAAGCTCTCTGATGTTGCGGAAATGAACTCATAGGTTCAGGAGTGCTGAAGAGCGATTTGTCCCAAGAGAAAGATTTTGTGTTATTTTGCAGCCGAAATACAGTATCTTTCAGTTCCTAACCATCACGCAATACACTGAGTTCAGTTGCCATTTCTAACTTTTATAACTTTACAAGGACGTTTGGGCCATAAACTACAGTTATGTAGGATATGGTCTTTCAGTATTTGTTTAACATCTAGATGGTTCAGTGTTTGACAAATTCTGCCTTCTTATTGTCTGATTATAAAAATTTATAATTTTATATAATTTATAGCATTAATAGTTGAGTATCACCAGGAGCTCTCTACCTGTCTCCATCTCTTCATCTATTTCTCTCTCACCCCCCCATCCTTCTCCACAACATCATTTGTCAGTGTGACAAATGTAACTTTTATCTAAATGTGTCCTGTTGTCCCCGGACTGCACTAAACACCGGTCATGAAAAAGTCATTGCTAACAGCCAGACATTCTGATCCAACTCCTGTAATGGTAGATGCATTAAGAGTCCCTGGCTGCCGCCGCCTCCTCACCCCTGTGGAGACGGGAGCAGGAGGGAGATGGGGAGCGTAAACGATCGAGAAAACGAAGGAGGGCAACGTTCTCCAAATGGGGGGGGAGAGCTGTAGGAGGAAAAACTGGCAAAAGATGAGGATGACAGATAGTTACTGAGTGAGAAAGAAGGCTGAAGGAGGAGGTGAGTAAAGCAGACATTTTGGAATGGATATAATCTAAAGCGAGGCAGCGCACTGGGGGGTGTGTACTTAAGGGTACCTCAGGGACAACCACGCAAAGCAGCCCTACAAGCATCCACAACTCCTGATGCTTCCAGCAGCTGTTCCATTGCTCTACGTGTCTCGCTTCTGGGAAAAACATTTTCCCTACAAATGTGGGGTCTCTCTCTGTCTCTCTCCCATCATGGGTAAAACCTATCAAAGCATTGTGCTGGTAAATGAGGAACACATTGGCCCACTGGGGTCACTTTGAGAAGTGATTTTTACATTTGTTTTCACCTCTATCTTAACATCTTAATTTCCCTACATCTGTCTCAAGCACTCACTTTGTCATCCAAAGCTGATGTTAATGTTGACCCCCGGGGGGGCTTGTTAAAATAAAGTGTTAACGGAGGAGCAGTTGTCATGTTTCAAGAGCAGAGAATGGTGCTCTCATTGTGACTCATAGTGAGAGGAAGTATCGGTATGCTTCTTCTTGTGCCGTTTCAGCTGGGAGTTGCAGTGTTCTTCTGCTATTTGTCCGGTTTCCGTATTGCACACCTGCCAGCCGACCAGCTGAGATCTGTCTCTTTTGAAGGAGGTGCAACAACGTGTGTGATACAGCTTGACTGGTGATATATTTTACAATTAAGTCACCTGTTCTTTGAATTGGATCTTTAATTTTAAACCCCCCCAAAAATACTTAGTCATCATGCAGACTAATGGTTCCAGCCCTTTTGGCTTGTGATCCCTTAAAATTCAGCAACTGTACTTGTGACCCCTCATCACAGGCGATGGCCTTAGTGTGGACATGAGTTGTGAGATTTTTCTAACTGAAGATTTAATATTAAGTATCCAGTTTTTTTTCCATTCCTATTAAGATTTTCAGCCTGTTCTTCTTTGCAAACAACATTTGTGTGCAAATGATATCAGACTGTAAGCTTTCACGCTGAGGAGGGTGACCCTCGTGGAAACAAGACACGCCAGGCACCGATCAATCACTGGTAATGCTCTTTATTCTCTCTGTCAATGGTAAACGTTGTTCTCTCTCCTATCCTTCCGCCTCTTCACTGCCCCGATCTCTTCGGTCCGGGTGCTTTTAAGCTGCACCTCGTCAGGGAGTGATGCGAGGCAGGTGTGTCCACTCCCAGGTGCCCGGTGGTTGCAGTCTCTCTACTGGGATGAACACACCTGCCACCACTTGTCCCAATCGG